>BJCM01217489.1:0-22933 GCA_018326385.1 Flaveria bidentis | reverse complement strand
TCATCAACTTTTTTTGGCTCTATCTGGGATAAGAAACAAGAGTGAAGACAAACATTTGCTTCGTGGGTTTGTCCTCTTGTCCTTACCCCTGAGACAACATCTCCAATGATGTTTGTGGTAGGGTGAGACTTGTGGATCCTAAGCTGAGGGATCACAACAAGTTGTTGAGAGAGATCTAAATTAGAGAAATTTAGATATGGCATAGATGTTTCCCCCACCACATCAGCACAGTTTTCAAGTGAAACTTGATCCAAGCAGTGTGTGACATCATTGATGTTCTCATCTATGGTGTCTACACAGTGTTAATGTGACTAAACAGTAGTTAAACGACTTAACAGTAGTCAAACGCCACATTCATCATGTTCATATGAATGTAACTAACTCAAATCTTCTGAAAATATTCAAAAGTCGATGAAATGGATTGAAACTTTCTAATTAGACAAGTTTTATGCCGATAATCATTCTTCTAACATCAATTTCTATCAATATCAACAACAAATCAATCAATTTTGCAATTTTCAGTTCAAAAAAGCAATGAACTGTTCGAACACAAATTCAACAAATATCTCAAATTTGATGAATTTAACTGCTAATTGTGGTTTAAAACATGTTTCTGATGATGAAACACATCTGAAATCCACAAATTTTCATTTGAATTGTCTATCAATCACAGATTTAGTGAGCTTTTTGAGTTTCAAAGTTCGACAAACTTCAAAATCACTCAAATAACAGCTACCAACAACTCTGATACCAATTGATAGGATCAATTGAGCTAATCTGTGATGATGTATGAACACAATTCAAGAAAAAACAAACAAAGTAATCAAATTCAAGCAAGAAATCAACAAAATTTACAGTTTCATTAATATCAAGCAAAGACAATTACAAAGTAATAAGTAGTGGTTCGTTCTCTCTCCACTACTAACTAACTGTCTAAGATATTTATAATGAAACACAGTAACTAACTAATTACACAACTAGTCCCTATACTATTATAAAAAGTAAAAAGACAGATAAAGACAAACATGTCAATCTTTCTAGAGTCCTAACAATTAGCATTTTAGTCTTTAGATAAGTTTTGTCATAGTATAGGGAGTTATTATGTAAATATATATTCCTTATTGTTTCTTGTTATTAGTATAAATAGAATTTATGTTTTCATTAGTGCTGGTAACACTTGTAAGACTTTTGCAAATTGTTCTCTCAATTGCACATTGTAATCCTACTAATATCAATAGAAACTCTATGAATACTTCTGATATTTTTTGTTTTGATTACATTGTTCATATATTTTTAATTGCTTGATAAAAATCACAAATCGATCCATTTGAACCTATCAAATGGTATTAGAGCTTTTGCTTCAATGATTGAATTTCAAAAACGACTTTTTGAGCATTTTTGATCACTTGAATGTGTGATTTGATCGCAATTATGCAATTAATTGATAATTTAGTTATGTTTAATCACTAGAAACATGATTTGATTCTTAAATGAGTGAATTTACATCATCAAATTTTAGTTTTTGTCAAAATTGTGTTCGAATAATTTCTTCAAACTCGAACAATGATTTTGCAAAATTAAGTCTCAAATTGCTGTTAATTGAAATATATGAAGCTAAAGGTTTGATTATCGGTGTAATTGTGACTTGATTGAAGAATTTAAGATCATTTTATCAAGTTTTGGAAAATTTGTTAAAAACATGTTGTTAGAAAGAAGATGAATTAGGCATTTTAGATGTTGAAATCATCTGAAAAATTACTTAAGTGTTTAGGAACATGAACATTATTCAGATGCTTTAACACTGTTTAGGCATTTTCAGATTGGTCGTTTCAACACTGTGTGGACGTTTTAGCACTGTTCAGACGTTTTCAGAAGTTAAGTCCCTAGCGCTTTGGAACTATTCTAGCGCATTGCAACTATTTTCAGGTGCATCAACATTGTTTGGGCGTTTGATAACTGTTCAGGAATTTCTACTCTTGGAAACTTCAGAAGTACACCAAGGCAATCCCTTAGGCATTTCTAAGACAAGTTGGGAGTTTCTCTGCTGTTTAGGTGTTTTACTATTGTGCGGGCGCATCACCACTGTTCAGGCGCATCTAATACAGACTTTTCACTCAACACTTAGAATATTTCTTGAATCTAAAAATAACAAAAATATTATATTTTCTTAAATTCAAAAATTAAACATGGCTAAGTCTAAAGACTAAGAGAACAGAGTACCAAAGCTAAAGAATCGAGCCGACTTTAAAAATTAGTCACTCAGATTAAAACATCATTTGAACTCAACTGATACTGATCTGTGGAAGTCAATTGAAAAAGAACCTCATATTCCAATCACTTTAGATGGTCTTGATATAGAAAATTGTATATACTAAAGATACTCAAGAGCCATATCCTAAAAATGGCTTACATGGTGATGACTTAAAGAAGGTGAAGAATGATGTTAAAGCTTACTCCCTCATGTGCAAAGGGATACCTTTGGAGGTACTTTCAAGACTGGAGAACTATCAAACTGGTTATACAGTGTATAAAGCTTTGAATGTTATCTCATCCAAGATTTCAAAAGACTAAAGTTAAAGAGACGACTTGAACTTTATGAGCACATATCAGGAGAAACAATAAATCAGATGATGAATAGATATGTTCAACTAACATTTGAAATATCAACTTTAGGAATAAAAAATGATCTTAAAGATCTAAATGACAGACTCCTTAATGCACTTCCATCTTCATAGAAACAAACTGTAACCCTGCTAAAGCACACCAAAAAGTTTCCTATGGATCTTGATATTCTCATTGCAAAGATTGAATCTATAGAAATTGTTGAGAGTTCAAGAAATAATGACAGATCTGCTTCAACATCACAATATAAGTATGTTGTTTCTCCAGCAAATACTGTTGAAAATGCCTTTCTTTCCAAAAATGATGCTATTCCTGAAGATGAGGGTGCTTTTTTAATGGGAGTTGGATTCTTCACTAGTACTCTAGTTTATTCAACTCAGCCTCAACCACAGTCTCCTCCAAAATCTACTCTGCCTAATACTCACAATGAGACTCCATCTTCTAACTCTGCTAATCCTAGCAAAGTTAAAGATGGTATTAATATCCTTTTACAGGATGAAGAGTGAAAACTGCTTTTACAGCTTTTATGGCAAGTTTTCAAGCTTATCAAGGTTGTCATCTAACTCAAATTGATTTGGTTTTGTAGGATTTATTTGAGATGGATCCTGATGACTTAGAAGAAATGGACCTTAATTGGGAAATGGTGATGATTGCTTATAGAACACAAAAGCATTCATATGTCAACAGGAAATACAAGCCTAGTGCCAATAAAATAGTTGGCTTTGACAAATCAAAGTCAAGGTGTTTCAACTGCAACTGTTATGGCCATTTTTCAAGATAATCTAAAGCTCCAAGAACTCAAGGTGGAAATGGTCAAGGCAGTTCAAATAATCAGAGACATCGACATTAGACTAAAAAGACATTCCAAAAATCATATCAGAGTATGCCTATGCCAGAATTAAAAGATGAACAAAAGTCAATTGAAGAACCAATGAAAGCACTGGTTGTAAGCATAGAAGATGGTTATGACTAGAGTGCAAATGCTGAACAATTTACTTCTGATCTTACTTTAGGTTTAGCATTGATCTCATAAATGAATGAAGATTAGTATGAAGACAAGGATCTAAAAACAGATGAATCAGATAATGAGACAGACTATGACTGGAGTGACAAGTCTGATCCAAAGGAAGAAGTTGCTCTCATGGCAAAGTCCAAACAACCAAAGGTTGTAGAATCTGCTTCTGACATCGAGTCTTCAAGTTCATATCCTGAAATTCCTATAGAAGTAAGAGAAAAAATGTACACAAAAGCATGTTTTGAAAAAATGTACACAAATTAAGTTGATTTGGCTAGAACTTATTCGTTCCAAAATATGTGACAAATTAAAGCTAGAAGAATCAATGCACAGAAAACTAAAAGATAAACATAAAGTTGCTAATGAAAAATTAATGTCACTTTAATCAAGTTGGAATAAAACTTTAAAAGAACTTGAAATAGTTAAGAAACAACTTGAAGAAATGACAAAGACTCTTGAATAAGAAAAAGTGGCACATGCTGCAACTCAAGTTGATTTGGAAAAAGTAAAAAACCCAAAGACTATTGTTGGGCAACTGGTAAATGAAAGAAAGGATAAAGATAAATCAGGATTAGGTTTTACACATGAGCATATGCCTGAATCAATCTCTAAAACTTTACTAGAAAATTTCAATACTCATGATCATTCACTAAAAAACAAGGCTAAGCTAAAAGAATTTCAAGAGAAGAAGAAGATTAATCAAGAAAATGTTGAAAGTGAAATTGAAAAAATAAACATTCAAATATTCAAGGAGAATGACACAGAAAAGATTAAAAATGATCATCCAGTTAAATTAAAATCTTATGAACCACGACTGAAGAATAAAAAGCTATTTGTTCCAAAAGGTGAATGTGTCATAGATTGATCAAGAAATTGATAAAGCAAATGAGATCCATCTTAAAATGAAAGGAAAATGTCAAGAAGAAAAATCAAACACTTCATGTTCTGATGGTTAAAGCTCAAATGAATTAACCCGAATCAAAGATTGTGTAAAAGAATTTTCCCAAGATTCAATTAAAAGACAAAACATGAAGAAGTCATCAAGAAATCAAAGAAGAAGAAAATCAACTCATAAAAAGTTTGAACCAATCAACAAAACAAGTAAACTTAAGCCTATGAAGTTTGTGTCTCGATGAACTTTTGACATGAATACTATATCTGAAACTATAACAAAACAAAAGATCAAATCTAACTTTGATCTGAAAACAGGTTCAGGTCCAAAGTCTTCCGCTGTTCAAAATAGATTTGTATCTAAGGAGTTAAAGAAAAGTGAGAGTGTTCAAAAGCAAAATCCTAAAACCTTAAAGACCAAACTCACACAACAAAAACAAAAACTTAACCTGTGTTCTTCTAAATCTAGACAAGGATCAAATGTGGCCAACAAAAATACGAAGATATATGTGACATGTATAATCCTAACACTTCTGTGTGCTATTTCAACAAATATTGTCACATATGTGATATGACAAATCACACCACAGCTGATTGTTATTTTAACAAATATTGTGCATTGTGTGATGAAAGGAATCATAATACAAAGGATTGTTTCTTTAAAAAAAACTCACCTAGAAAGGATTTTGATAATCAAGGATATGCTAATCCAAAGTTTCAAAGAAATCATTATAATGGATTTCAAAATATAACAAAAACACCTTCTATGGGTTTGAGATCATTTAGAAGAATCAATTCAGATTATGATAATCAATGTAATGTTAGATCGCAACAGTATAATCCAGGACATTTTGTTCCAGGTTCAGTGAGAATGAAAAATGAAACACACAATAAGAAAAACTTTTAAACTGTTTCAAACAACGGTTCAAAATTTATTGATGATGACCTTGAAAACAGATTTAATGTTTTGAAAACAAAACAAAGAAAAGATAATCAAACTGTTTTCAAAAGAGGATTTGAAAATCACTAATTTCAAAATAAACCTGACGTAAACAAACTCCATTACAAACAGTTTACCATCATTGATAAATTTGGAAAGCCCAAGACCATTTCGGCTTGGGTTACTAACCTTACTTAAATGTCTTTGAATGAAGGTACGCCCGTGGAGACCAGTAAACACATGGTATGTTGACAGAGGGTGTAGCCGGCATATGACAGGCAATCATGCATTGCTTCAATACTTTAAGCTAAAGGATGGTACTCACGTGACGTTTGGTGGAGATGCAGGTGGAAAGATAACCGGTGAAGGAACGGTATCTAACGGAGTAATAAGTTTTGATAAAGTCAACTTCTATGAACAGTTGAACTTTAATCTCTTAAGTGTTTCACAAATATGCGATAAATCTTATTCTACTCTATTTGATGACACTTTTTGTTATATTTTAAAGCCAGGATTTCAAATCAGCAAAGAGTGGATTGTTGTTAAAGTTGTTCGAGATAAAGATGTCTACAAACTAGACAAGTCTCATGTTGATCCTTTTAAAGAAACAACACGCCTCATTGCTCATGCATCAAATGATGAAATCCAGCTTTGGCATAGAGATCTCGGTCACTCCAACTTCAAGTACATGAACAAACTTGCAGCATGAAATCATGTAGTTGGAATTCCTTCAAAGAAGTTCGCTACATCCGACCACTGCAAAGCATGTTTGAAGGGAAAACAACATAGAGCGTCTTATAAGACCAAACAAATAAATTCTAACTCAAAGCCTCTTCAGATGTTACAAATAGGTCTCTTTGGTCTTGTTAACATACAGAGCATCGGAAGGAAGTCGTATTGTTTAGTCATCATCGATGATTATAGATGATTTTGTTTGGTTTTCTTCTTACATGCAAAATCTAAAACCGCTGAATTGATAAAAGAGTTTATCACCAAAGTAGAAAACCAACTCGAACAAGAAGTCTAAATAATTAAAAGTTATAATGGAATCGAGTTTTAAAATGCTAATATTGATAGTTTTTGTGCAGAAAAAGGAATTGGTCATCAATTCAGTGCTCCTCAAACTCCATAACAAAACAGAGTTGTAGAAAGGAAGAACAAAACTTTGATTGAAGCAGCTCGTGCAATGTTAGTTGATGCAATGTCTCCAATAATTTTTTGGGATGAATCGGCATGTTTCATTCATAATCGCTCTCTACTGGTTAAAGACAAACAGAAAACTCCTTATGAGTTAATGTTTGGTAGGATACGCAACATAGATTTTCTTAAATCTTTTGGATGTGTTGTTTGATTTTAAATTCACATGATTTTCTCGGAAAACTTGATTCAAAATCTGATGATGGATTTTTTTCTTGCATATTCGTCCGCTTCGAAAGCATATAGATTTATAACTCTAAGATGAATGTTATCATTGAAATGTTTAATGTTAAATTCCTTGAAAACTCATTTCCATAAGTTGCAAATGGTCCAAAGTGGTTATTTGATTTAGACTCATTATCAAAGTCCTTTAACTCTAATCTTTTTTAACGTACTTGTGTCAACAGGAAACAAGTAAAAGATCTTAGAACCTTTAGTTATGATTCAAATTCAGATGATATGGATGACTCAAGCCTAGATTATCCATTTTTCTCATTCGTGAGAGATCCTTTGTTCTCTTCAAAGAATCATGATCAACAAAATCATGGAAATTAACAAGTTTTAGAAAATTTTGATGTATCTCAACCTATTTCTAATGATGGACCATAAACCTACCAATAGGTACCTAGTGGGTTTTAAGGAACAAGAAAGATGATAGAAAGCTTGTCATCAAGAACAAGGCAAGACTGGTAGTCCAAGGGTACACTCAAGAGGAAGGGATTAACTACACAGATGTTTTTGCTCTTATAGTAAGACTTGAATCTATAAGGATATTCCTTGCTTTTGCTTTATAAAAGGATTTCAAGATCTACCAATTTGATGTCAAGTGTGCTTCCTATATATGGTAATAGATGAAGAAGCGTATGTCAAGCAACCACCTGGCTTTGCAGATCCAGATCATCCTGATTACTGTTGCAAGTTTGACAAAGTTTTTTATGGGTTGCATTAAGCTCCAAGGAAGTGGTATGAGACACTATCACAATATCTAGTTCAACATGGTTAAAAAAGAGGTACTACATGCAACACACTCTTCATTAAAATAACAAAAAATAACTTGATGTTGATTCAAGTTTATGTTGGTTACATTATCTTTGGGTCAGCTATTGAAAAGCTCTATAAAGAGTTTGAAAAGCTTATGAAGAATATATTTGAAATGAATTCGATGGTAAACTCAATTTCTTTCTAGGAATTCAAGTGAATCAAGTTGATAATGGCTTCTTTATAAACCAGTCAAAGTATGTACAACACATACTAACTAGATTTCAATAGACTGTTTGTAAGGTTGTTAAGACTCCCATAGCTAGATTACACTCCCTTGGACCTGACCTTAAGGGGGAGTGTGTTGATGAACACCTCTATAGGGTTATGATTGGATCTCTTATGTATCTAATAGCGCATGCCAGATATCATGTTTGTCACTTGCATATGTGCAAGATATCAAGCCAACCCCAAGATGTCACACCTAGTTGTAGTTAAGCAGATTCTTAGATCTCTCAAAGGAGCTCCCAAAATAGGAATTTGGTATCTAAAGAAAATTGACTATAATCTATATACATAGAGAGATAGTGACTATGGTGCCTGAAGCATGACTGCAAAGTCTAGATCTAGGGGATGTCAATTCCTTGGAGGAAGGATTATCTCATGGCAATGTAAGAAACAATCTTATGTATCTGCATCAACTATAGAAGCTAAATACATTGTTGTTGCAAGCTGTTGTGCATAAATGCTTTGGATTTAGAATCCAAAGCTAGATAATAGATTCAATTTCAAAAGGACTCCTATTCATATAGATAAAAATAATGGTATCTCAATCATAGAGAATCTTGTGCAGCTCTTAAAGATAAAGCATATCAACATCAACTATCATTTGATTAGAGATAATTTAAATAAAAATGATTAATTAAATTGGTCAATGTTAACAAAAATAAATAATATGTTGATCTGTTCACAAAAACATTTGATGAACATAAATTTAAATATCTTGTATCAGCTATTAGGATGATTAATTTCGAGTATTTTTTTATTAAATTAGTTTCAAAATTGTTTTTCAAAAAATGTGTCTTTAATGTTCTTTAATTTATCACTCACATAAGAGTTGTTTATCTAAGAAATTTTTCTAAGTAGATATTCCTTAAAATTTTAAGAATTATGGACATATTTTCTCTCGAAAGAAATTCATTTGACTTCGGAATAACATTATGCCTTCAAAAATAATAACTACAAACTAAGGGACTTCACTTTGGAAAAAATTATAATACATCTTCCAAAGCTTAAATCTGCTTCTAAGTATATATATATATGTTTTGATTGACAATTTTCTTCGAAAGCAGTTAAGTCTCGAAAGATTTATTCACTCCATGACTAAACTTTTGAAGTTTAATATCTTCTGAAACCAAATCTTTCTCAGAAGCAAAATTACTCTAAGTATATTTTCTTACGAAACACTTACTCTCAAACTAAGGAATATCTTCCAAAGTCAATTTAACTTTAGAAACTTTTTTAAACTTACAAAGGTAAATTACCTTCGGAAGTTTTTGAAACTTTCAAGATAACTCCTTTTTGGGAACTTTTTCAAAGGTGGGGTCAACATGCGGATTTCAAAGTTTATCTTTTGTAATAACTTTGTCTCATATCCAAACATATAAATAGCCTTTCCAACGGGTCTCACTCTCTATTCTTCCTCTTTATCTGAATTCTTCAAGCCCTAAATCAATCCACAAACCCTTGTTTTTTTAGATATATCTCACAAAACCTTCATAAAATTTCCAACCCTGAATCCCAAAACCAGCCAGCCTTTGTCATGCACCTACATAAGAAACAAAACTAGGTTGCTTTAGTATCCGCTGAGAAAGACCCTGGTTTTTTAAGGATTTGCAGCTTTTTCCCCCTCTTTTCCTATCTCACTACCCTCACAATTGACCCTCCATAAATATGAAGATCAAATCTTGGAACTTTGGAGGACCTTCCAAGAAGTCATCATGATTGGTGAGAAATCACTATATGCATTAGTGTAGGGGAAGATAGTGTTCATCACTCCAGCCACCATAAATCAACATGTGAGGAACAAATATCTAGTGGTAAGAGGAATGACTTGGGTTATGTCCTCTCATTCCCAATGATTCTTCTAATAAAGATGAGAGGAGTATGTAACAAAAGGTGTAACAATTGACAAAAACCTGCACGTATCTTGTCTCTAGGGTTAGTCACCTAGAATCTTAGGTGGCCTACCTTACAAAGGGATGTGCTTAATCAGCAACTTGCATTCACCAATCTTAAGGGTAAACTAGTTGAATGACCAGCCAGGCATGCTCAACCATGTCTGCAAGAACCTATGGATTGGTGGACCTAAACTCTAGCTCACTCGTGTAAGTAAGTAATACTACCAAAAAGGAGAAGAAAGTCACCACAATCATAGAACATTGGAGCATTGCCCAAAGAATGGAAATTTTGGATACACTAACCTCACTTGCAATTATGTAGACTCAACAACCTCGTTTGGCCCATATCATTATGTATGTCATATGTAAGGCCCCATTCCCGGGGAACTCACAATTGGTCAATCATCGCACATAAAACATAAAACGTAAAACATAAAACATACATTATCTTAATTAAAACATTACAGCGAAATCATTTTAAACAAACATTCCGTTTCATATAAATAACCGTTTTTGCGAAATAATACAACATTCATTACAAAATATCGTTTGTTCGTATTATAATGCAAAAACATTATCGCTATAGAAAATGGATGCCATCCAAAATAAGCCAAGTATCCGCCCCATGCCATCCTTAGCAATCATTACTTTCCAACTAAAAACACATAAAATTATGTGTTGCTGAGTGAGTTCTAGTTTTATAATAAAATATACTTTACTTTCGTGTAAAACCTTTCTTTACTTTGGTACATGATCACCCATCATACGTACATGAAGGTAATAATTATTATCTTTTCACTTCTATCTAGGTCATGTCGTATGTTTTACTCCCCCTATATCACACAAAGCCAAAATCGCACATATGGAGTAGTCACATAAACTAACTCCCCTTGTCTGTGTGAACTCTTATGGGTTTAGCCAAAATCGCACGCTGCTTCATGGGTTAGCCAAAATTGCACGCTACATAACACACAGTAAATACCACATCGCACGTATTGGAGCAGTCACCAAGACTAACTCTTACTGTGTGTATGAACCCTTATAAATCAGCCAAAATCACACGTACATAGCACACAATTAATACCACATAGCACATATTGGAGCATTCACCAAGACTAACTCCTACTATGTGTATGAACCCTTATGAGTTAGCCAAAATCACACATTGTAAACACACAGTTAAGCTAAAAACTATCAACAAGTTATGAACCTCCTTTCATTTCCTTGCAAGACTTTCATTCATTCATTATGTTCCACTTTCAATATCTTATTTTTCTCTTTGTTAAGATAATACTTTACGTTCATTCACATAATCACACCACGTAGATTCATGTCATAATACATAGTAAGGAACATAATAAAACATATCATACATAACATACATAATCAACATACATCATCATCATCAGCATAGTATCAATCATACATTATCATAAACATCATGCTCAGAAACATCATGCATCATACATTCACATACATAAACATATGCACAACAAGCATAAGTCATCATAAAACATAACTAATCCTCCATGGGAAAGCGGGGTTTCGGGGGCGGTAGCAATTGACAGTGGGGTCCTAGGGGTAGAAACCCCTAGTGGGGTACAAGGGGCAACACCCCTGGATGGGGTCACGTTGGACTCAATCAAGCTATCAAAGCAAGGGTTGCACTACACAACCTACAAATAAGTTAATACTCAAAGGAGTTAATAGGACAATTTTAATTTAAAAAAATCAATCATCCAATTAAATCCCCTTAAAATCTTGGTCATATAAATCGTATATTTAGTATGCATTTCCAGCCTCAAACGAGTTTAAAACCTTTAAAATAGGGGATCTAGAACTCACCTGGACTCAGTTAGCAGCTTCTCAATCAAGCTTTCAAAGCAAGAGTTGCACTTCACAACCTACAGATAAGGTAACACTTAAAGGAGTTAAATCTTGCATAATTTTGCTTCTAATTTCATTGTCAGAACAGCAGTTTGCTCCTAGTTTCGCCACTAGTTTCGCTGCTAGTTTCGATGGCATCTTCACTGCCACGTTTGCCCAACTTTCATTGGAAAACCATGTCTGCGAAACTACCTGAAAACTACTAGTGAAACTACGCAATTTCGTGGGAAGTCTTTGTAGTTTCACTAGACGACTACTCAATTTCGTTGGATGAACCCTTAATTTCGTAGAACGGGCTAAAAAATACCAATCAACCCATTTTGACTGAAAACTTCAATCTTTTTCATCCAAAACCTTGGTTTATCACCCAAAAAGCTATATATAAGCTTCTTACATGTTTTCTTACATAAAAACGTGAGTTTTGGGTGATTCTTTGCCACTTTCCAAAACCTCAAGCCCTAGAATCCAGGTTTACATCAAAAGGAATGATTAAACGATTTTCCTCACCTAGATTATTGGTCTTTTCTATTGTTTGGATGCCTACAAACACCAATCTTCAATCTCTTGATCAACCAAGCCTTGAATCACCACTTCTCTAAACTTTCTCTCTCTACACACTCTCTCTAGAAATTGGTATTGAGTTGCAAATTAGTGTTGCACACGCTGATCGGATTATATATACCGGGTATTCATAGACCTTAAACTCACCGGACACATAACCCGAAAGCTTAACTCGGTCAATAACCCATATCCATCTTATTTACATTATATAATCTTGTCTAAGCTCATTATTATTATTTGGCTCACTTAGACTTTATTTCGGGCATTACAAGTCCACCCCCTTATTTAGGTTTCGTCCTCGAAACCTGTTAGTCACTGAATAGTTGGGGGTAATCTTGCCTCATCTCCTCCTCAACTTCCCAAGTGGACTCTGATCCTTACCTGTGCTTCCACTATACTCGCACAAGTGGAACCACTTTATTACTTAGCTTCTTCTCCTTGAGATACATGGAAGGTCAGATGAATGCCACTTAACTTACTGGGTAACTCCAACCTATAGGCCACCTCTCCTACTCAAGCAATGATTCGGAAAGGCCCTATGTATCTTGGGCTCAACTTGCTCCCACCTTGAACACAATCGGTCTACATTGTTTATCGGCATACAACTTTTGCCTATCTTTAGTTGCCTTCATAAAGGCCTTGATCCTTTCTAGCTTCTCAGTCGTAGCCTCAATCATATCAATACTTCCCAACTCTTTCTAACCAATATCACCTCAACAAACGGGTGTTCCACATCTCCTACCTTATAGCGTCTCATAAGGGGGCATATCGATGCTGGCAAGATAACTATTGTTGTATGAGAATTCAGCTAACGGTAAGTGGTCATCTCAACTTCCTCCAAAGTCAATGTCGCATGCCCGAAGCATATCTTCTAGCGTCTGAATCGTCCTTTCCGACTGACCATCCGTCTGAGAATGATAAGCCGTGCTAATATGTAACCTCGTCCCCATCGCATCATGGAATTTCTTCCAAAACTTAGATGTAAACCGGCTAATGGTCAAACACTATGGACACCAGCACACCATGGCCAGTTACATTCTCCTTGATGAACAAATCTGCCAACCTCTCGGATGAATATGTCTCGTGGATCGGTAGGAAGTTATCACTCTTCGTCAGACGATCAACTATCACCCATATAGCATCATACCTTTTCTCGGAATGTGGTAACTTCATAATAATGTCCATGGTGATATGCTCCCACTTCCACTGAGGTATATCAAACAGTTGGATCTTCCTGTACGATTTATGATGCTCGACCTTCACTTGTAAACAAGTAAGGCACTTACTCACATACTCCACCACATCGCGTTTCATACCCAGCCACCAATAATCTTTCTTCATATCTTGATACATTTTCGTGGCACTAGGATAAATGGAGTATCGAGTCTTATGAGCTTTCGTCCATAATCCTTCCATGTAAATCCCCTTGACAAGGAATCCACATCCGTCTGAATCGGGTTCAAACACCGTGTGTGTTTGGATCTAATTCCGTAACCATACCTCTCATCCATTCAGAGTTAAGATGCTCTTCCTTCAATGCCTTATCGTGGAACTCCTTGACCTGCTTCATCACATCAGAGGTCATGACCAACTGATAAGCTTTCACACGAATCGGCTCGGGTCTCTCCTTTCGGCTAAGGGCATCCGCCACTTCGTTTGCTTTGCCCGGATGGTAACGGATCTCGCAATCATAATCCTTCATGAGCTCTAACCATCTTTTTTGGCTCATATTCAAATCCTTCTGCTCAAAGAAGTACTTCAAGCCCTTATGGTCAGTGAATATGGTGCATTTTGTCCCGTATAGGTAGTGCCTCCAAATCTTTAACGTGAAGACCACATCTGCTAAATCAAAGTCATGAGTAGGCTAATTAACCTCATGAACTTTCAACTGTCAGAATGCGTAGGCAATAGCCTTTCCTCGTTGCATGAAGACACATCCCAACCCCAAGAAAGAAGCATCAGAATAAATCACCTAATCCTTGCTTCCTTTGGGTAATGACAAGAGAGGAGCTTGAGTCAAACTCACTTTTAACTCCTCAAATTCTTTCTCTTAATCTAGACCCCATACAAAGTTCACATCCTTACGGGTCAATTTAGTTAATGTACAAGCTATCATAGAGAAATCTTGAATAAATCTCCTATAATAGTCTGCCAAAGCCCAGAAACTATGAATCCTGGATGGCATCTTTGGTGACTTCCATTTCATCACCACCTCTACCTTTATCGGGTCCACCATAATCCCCTCAGGATTCACTTCAAGACCCAAAAATTGAACTTCACGCAACTAGAACACGCACTTGGAGAACTTTGCATACAATTTTTTCTTTCTCAACATCTTCGACACTTCTAGAATGTGACCGACATGCTCCTCCTTGCTCCTCGAATAAATCAGGATATTATCAATAAACATAATCGTTGATTTATCCAATATTGGCTAAAAAGCTCAATTTATCAAGTCCATAAAAGAAGTTGGAGCATTGGTTAAACCAAAGGACATAACGAGGAACTCGTAGTGTCCATAGCATGTGTGAAAAGCTATTTTAGGAATGTATTACTCCATCACCTTCAACTGATGGCAACCATACCGAAGGTCTATCTATGAGAACCAACTGGCACCTTGGAGTTGATCAAACAGATCATCTTTTTGCAACACACAATGTTTGCCTCGTAGTCCGCCAACCAATCCATTCCTAGAACTATATCGAAACCCGCATAAGGTCATCACAAACGATCTAACAGAAAACTTATGACCTTCTAGTTCTACTTCACAACCTTCTATCCTCTCAGAAATCCTGGTAGACTTACCTGTGGCAGTTTCTACATCGAAGAGCTTATCAACACTTCTACTCCTAATGGACAACTTAGCACAAAAGGCAGCAGAAATGAAATTCCTACTAGCACCATAAATAAATAACACAGATGCAAGAGTTTGGTTTACTAGAAACGTATGTGAGACGACATTGGGGTCGGTCTTAGCCTCTTGCCTTGACATCGTGAAGGCTCTGCGCTCGCCCTCTGCCCTTTAGTTCTGGTCGTCTTCCTTGCTCCGAAACTCTCTGCCCTTGGCTTCTTCCAGTCCCTGGTTATGTGACCCCTTCTACCATAGTTATAACACTTCATCATCACACAATCTCTTTCCAGATGATCGGGCCTCCCATATTTGATGTAGAGGTTTGATCCCCACCTACATTTTCCTGTATGCTTCTTCCCGCAATTACCACAACTCTTCACCCCCATATTGGATGTGACCACATGCCAGTCATCCACCCTCGCAGCCTTGTGGTTTGGAGTGAAACTCTCACATTCACCCCGCTTTTTGTTCCAATTCTGGCCGCCGCTACCCTTCTTGTTCACTTCAAACATGGTCGTCTCTTTCACCGCCCTAATTACCTCAATCACCATAGACGGCAGAATCGTCTGCATGACCTTTTTAAACTCCCTCAACAACAGTGTCTTTCAATGCAGTCCCCAGACTAGCAGTATCATCACCGCTTTCCGGGTGATGGATTTCGAGTTCTTCGAGTGCCATTTCTGCAACCCTAGCCATGCTTCTCATGACACGCGGTCCAACACCACGTTCACCACAACCTTCACCTGGCAAAACCTTTTAAGATCTACCACCGGCCATCCTCTATCATGCTATAAGATTCAAATACTAACACAATCATTCAAGGTAATAGCTCAGGTTATGTCAAGTATAGTAAGTCCCGAATTACAATTGCCAGTTATGATTAGCCACTTACTTTACTCTTCATAACCCAAGCATTTCCTATCTTGACTACATTAGTGTAAGGCCCCGTTCTCGGGACGCTCACAGCTGGACGATCATCGCACTTAAAACATATAATTACATTAACTTTGATAAAATATTGCAGCGGAAACATTAAAATAACCTTTCATTTCAATACAAATGATTTTGCAATTTAATACAACACTCGTTACATAATGTCATTTGTTCGCATTACAATGAAATAACATTAAACAAAAGAATGCCATCCAAAAAGAGCCAAGTAGCCGCCCCATGCCATCCTTAGCAACATTTACCTGCCAACTAGACACACATAAAAGTTAGCGTTGCTGAGTGAGTTCTAGTTTTATAAAACATTATATTAACTTTTATTCATTAAACCATTTTCTTTACTATCGCACATGATCACACATCGTACGTACATCAAGGTAATAATTATTAATCATCATTCGTTTCGTACATATCGCATGTTTCACACATTTTGTACTTATCGCACTTTTCATAAATTTATTATCTTTCACTTCTATCCAGGTCCTGTCATATGCTTAACCACCTATTGAGCACAAAGCTATATTTGTGAATCCTATGATTGCAATCAGGAATTATCAGTTTTAATTCAAGTCAAGTCCATGTTTGCGGAATCAACGTTAACTTGGTTCAATTGTTTGTATTAATTTCAATATTAATAATTATTAATGAAAAAGATGAACACAAAGAATAGAATACAATTAATGATCAGACAAATATTCAACTCAAACATATTTCATTAACAACATGTTAATGATAACATATGAATAAACAATGAATGAATGAATGATATTGATTTAGTGTTTGATGATTTGACAACTGCTAGGGTTTTGATTTATGTGATTTGTTATGACGAATGTTTGTTGTATTGTTGCTTGGATGTTTGTAATCAAAGCCGTCATCTTAATGTGAAACCTACGATCCATATATATAGGCATGTGTGTTTCTGTAAAGGAAACATCGGATCTCTTAGGATTTGAATTGTTCTTGTTTAAGGAATCACCGGATCTCTAGGGATTCATGTAACTGCCTTGTTGACTTGTTGAAATGTTGACTTGTAACACTTGTATTATTTAAATACAAGTGTTTGGACTCTGCAATCTTGTTCTTCCAAAGCAATCTTGTTCTTCCATCCTCAGAGCTGATAGTTCATCCATAAGAGATCTTCAGATAATTGATTTTGGGAAAAACATATCTATGGAAGAACAAAAATGTCCATCTGTAGATGTTTCTTATACTTAGTCAATTTCTGAAATTGACTAAGAATAATGTTTGTACCTGCAATCATACAAAGATCAATACACATATGGGTTAACATATATATATATATAAATCATAGTAATGAATTAAAATTGTTCATTACAAATATTGATTAAAGTTATAAGCCTATACAAAATGATCTAGACATATAATTCCTAGATCTAACAATACTCCCCCTTAGGCTTAGACACTTGTAATCATCCATTCAAAAGTGACAGCTCCTTTAGTCTTGAAACCATTTTCTTGTTGAAGTAAGATACAACATCCTTTTGATCATCGTATTTAAACTTGATCTCCATTATGCATATCCTTTGAAGTGTCTCAAAATTCAACTCCAAAATGTCTTCTTCTGTTGTGAGGGTTTCCACAACACATTGGTTATTGACAATTTCAAACTCACCTTTTTCTGAGGCTCTTATGTCTGTGACTTCTTCAATGTTAACTCCTTTCAAAATTGCAGCTTCATGTCTTCTTCTTTTGTATGCTTTTGCTTGCAATTTGTCAATCACTTGAATCATATGCACATATAGACATAAGTCATTTTGAGCCCTTTCATTAGTTAGCTTAGGGAAGAATTTGTCATGAATATATGATGTATAGCTTGGGTGAAGCAATTTGATCTCCATTGCGTCAAAAATTCTTATCTTATCAGCTTTCTTCCCTTTAGCATTTCTCAACAGCACTAGCTCTTTTTTTCCCAACATAACCCCATTCTATTATGGGAGATGTTTATTGATTTCCCTTAAAGCTTTTGATAGATGCTGCATTTCTGTTGTTGTATCCAACCATTTTTAACATTTCATCATCTACAAGTGAAGAGGGCTTAGATGTTGTTCTTTTAATTCCTTGACTTCTCTTTATGTGCTAAGCGTCATCTCTCTTAGCCTCCTTGAGCACATCATCTATGAATTTTTTCTTTATCTTTCCTACAGACACAGAAAAATCTCTTCCCCTTGAATGGATTGGATAGTTAGACATGATTAGGCTTTGCATATCTTTAATATCTCTCTCAGGAATACTCAGTAATGCTTCTACATCATGGAAGTACTGGATTCTTCCAAATGTTCTTTTAATGATTGCACAATCCCAGTCTAGATCATATTTCCAGGCCATAATCATGTTTTTATCCATAAAACTGGGAGTTGTGATGTGGTCATATAGCTCTATCAATGTAGATTTTTGCTTAGTAATTTCTCTTATTGTTGTGCCTAGAGGCCATACTTTTCTAGGGATAACTGCCCTAGGCTCTCTTATTAGCTTATATTTCCCTTTGTGCAGATCTTTAGAATAGTTATAGGATCAGTAGGGAGTTTGATTTGTTGCTCACACGATGAGATTAGAGCTTCAGTTCTGAATCTCACTCCTTTGTCAAGCTTAACAACCATAACATGCTCCATCATCCTTCTTGGCTCACTAACTAATCTTCCTTTGAGTTCATAGTTTTTATAGTTGTGAGCATATCATATTGTATTTTGAGAGCTTAGTTGTATCACAATGACCCAACTCCTTGATTTTCTGAATTGATTGAAAAGTTGTGAATGTTTCATAGTTGTTGTTTGGAATCATGAAACTAGCCACTTCAAACTCTTTCAGCACTTCTTTCATTTCACTCATGCTCATCCTTTCCATCATATCATACGGAAAGCCATGATTTATCAGAGTCATAAACATTGAGGATTCTAGCCTTTCTTCAAATGTGTCTCTAATGGTTAGCAGGTCATCATCCATTTCTTCTTTTTGTTCTTTAGGAGATTCATTCTTTGTTAGCTCATTCCATTCATCATCACTAGTTATTTCAACAGGAGACATGGGCTTTAAGGATGAAAATTCCATAGTCTTAGTCCTTTTTGGTGAATCTTGTATCTCAATCACTTCCTTCTTCATAAGACCCAAGTACTTCCTTTTCCTTTTGTATTGAATGATTTGCTTTGAGATCTCAGAAGCTTTTTTTGTTTGAATTGGTGTAGGAGCAACATTTGATTCTAGAACACATGTTTTCATTTTTAGCTCCTCAATCTCTTCATCCTTTCTTTGTAGCTGAGCATATTGTTCTTGTAAAGACTTGTTTGCTAGGTTGCTTTCCAACACAAGCTTTTCTATATTAGTCTTCTGATGAGAAATTGACTCTTTTTGTTCTTCAACAAGCTCCAGTAGAGCATCAAAGACTTCATTATTGCATTAAGCATCTTCTCTTAATCTTTTGATGATTGCTTTTTGTTGCATGAGCTGAACATCCTTTTCTTTTACAATCCTTTTCAGCTCTTGAATTCTTTTAATTCTGTAGTTAGACTTCACAACAATCTTATTGTATTTTGCCACCAAATAGCTTTTGTTTACTAGGATGTCCTCATCATTGATTTCATCTTCATCATAGGCAATCACCTCCATATAGTTTCCTTCTTCTTCTTCTTTCTCATGTTGAGCAGCTATCTCACCATCATTCACATCTTCAAGAGCTACACTAGTTGTGCTTGAGCATGGCTCAACTGATTGCTTTACTTGATCTTGATGAGGTTGTTGTTGCTGCTAATAGACAATGACTAGTGAGACTCGTTCAATATCATTTGAATGGACAAGAGATTCAGTCTTGGTTAATGATCAATGAACAATACTGGCTTGAGAGACTAAGACTGTTTCCCTAGTGTGAAAGCTCTCAATGGATTGCTTTTCTAAAATTGGATAGATTGGTTGAGTGTTTTGGATTGTAGATGTTTGTGATTGGGGAGTTTGTGGTTGATTTGGAGATAGAGGATGGATTGGAGAGATAGGTTTTGTGTTTTGGCTTGCAGATGATTATGATTGGGGTGTTTGTGGTTGATTTGGTGATAAAGGGTGGATTGGAGAGATAAGTTTGGTGTTTTGGCTGGCAGGTGATTATGGTAAGGATGGTTGAGATTGTTGTTGAGTGGATATTTGATGAGGTGAAGATGAGGCTTCCTCAGTGTTAGCAGGAGAATTTTCATCCTGGCCTTCCCATACTAGTTCTAGTGGGATGTGGACATTAGCATCTACCACATGAGTAAACATTGGCATATCTTCTCCTTGGTATTTTAAACTAATCTTGTTCAAAACAGACCTAGCCTAATGAGTTTGACACAGACATCACCATCTCTTGCAATTCTAGTCAATTCACCATTGATGAACAGTTGTAGGAACCTTGGGAACATGAACATTTTGTCATCCTTTTGCACTTTGATGTAGCCACATGGACAATTGAAGATATACTTGGAGTAGTTGTATGTTCTTCCCTCAAATATGCCAATGATCCCAGATGATATGTGCCTTGAGAATCTGTCGAGCCTAGACTTCCTGTTGAAGATGCACTTAAGATAAGTGTGACATAGAAATCTGTATGGCTTGCATAGTCTTCCTTTCTTGATCTCCCCCTTTTCAAAGTCACCATCATACCCCATTAGTAGAAATACTTTCTCTATGTATTCATTCTCGAACACATTAGGGTGACCAACATCTTGTTCTCCCAACTCTAGATCCCTCCTTATGGTCTGCTCAGTCATCCTTAGTCTTTGATTCTTGACTTCTGGCACGATAACTTCTCCATCTTCTTCAATTTGAGTTGAGTTCTAGAAATCAGTCATATGTGACTGGTAAATCACAGGCTCTACTGTTAAAGCATAGAACAGCTTGGATTGTCACAAATACCTAATGATATCTCGACATCCTTCTGATACAGGGTCGTTGGGATTTAAGAACGCACACACATTATGCTCCCTTGCAAATCGATTAGACATCTGTTCATGAGAGTTAAGAAGAATGGATTAGAATCAACATTACAAACATAAGAATGCGAACAATTTTTATTATAAACAAGAATCAAACAGTTCATTTTTTAAGATTATGAGATATTTTACCTTCTAAAAAATGATTTGAGATCACGACTATGTGTTTGTTTGATGTTTTGATATGGGTTTTTTTGAAAGTTTGGGAATGGGGGAAAAGTCCGTTGAGAGCGTTTTTCTAGGTCTGAATAAGTGTATAATGAATAACAAAGTCAAAGAACATCATTTATACTCTCTTAGACGGATTAATTTCATTTATTCAATGATGTGGGACCCTCAACATTATAACCTATCCGCAGTTCTTAGGTCATCCGCAAATTATCTACGGAATCTGTATATCATCTGCGGATGACTTAAATAGTTGTGTTGATTAATTATTGCTTAAGTTTTCATAGGTTACCAATTTATGAAATTTCTGTAGTACTAGTTCATCCATAGTTTACCAATCTACGGATGGACAAATTTCATACTGTAGCTTTTGTTGTAGCTTCTGTTGATGCTTGAAATACATTGTAAGAAACTTATTTTATTGTATTATCCAAGTCCACTGCTTAGAACCATTTATTGCTTTTGGACCTTGTTGACTTTTTATTCATGACAATTGTGCACAAGAAAGGTTAAAGTTTAATAAAACTTCATGTATCCAAGAGCCAAGATGGTGCTCAGGTTCTAATTCCTTTAAATTGATAATGAAATTTGTTGGTTTCTTTTCTGCCCAAGACACATAGAAAATTGATGTGGTTAGTACGTCATGATCCAAGTCGGGTTATACCCAATAACAAGCTTAGCAAATACCAACATGTATTTAAATTGATGATATGATCATGCAATTAAATAATTACACCAATTTAGATAATGGGTTTTCTAAATAAATTGTATGTGAGAAAGAATAACTTATATAGATATTTTGTTCATGGATATTATTTATAATGTTATTTAAGTTGGTTAAATAACATCAAATAATAATAGTGTGTTTAAGTTTTATATTTAAGAGGTTAATTATACAACTTATAATGTAACTAATTCTTTATTTAGTGGGTGTTTTAAAATGGGGGGAAACTTATTTTCAAAGCACGTTTCAGCCGCCCTCAAGGGCATTACAAGTCTTTTGTTGCCTTTGAAAATCACACCCACTAAGACTAGACACACTCCTCCCATTTTCTTCTTCTCTCTCATACATGCAAGAGTAGTTTTTTCTCTCATCTTAAGAAAGACAAGGCTGAAAAGGGGGTGTTTCAGCAGCCTATTCTTGCGATTTGGTGTGGAAATCCTAGCAACAAAGGTGTTTTGCTATAGAGCTTGGGGTATGCAAACTTGAGAGGACCTCCTTTGGTGCCTTAGTCGTTTCTTGGAGCATATCCTCTTCAATCTCGACTCTTTTGCTGCTGAAAGGTAGTTTATGGTAGTCTCTTTATGGCTGTCCATAATGTATGTTTGTGTTTACGTAGCTAGTCTTATTCACATATAAAAGGTCCTTTGTTCTTGGGTTTGTTTGTAACTTTATAATATCAAGATGAAACCCAAAATTTTCAGTTCATAAACTATGTTATAAAGCTTGTTTCTGCTGCGTTTTCACAAAGTTTAAATGGTTAAACTATGTATCTTGTTCTAACAAACCCCAACATTGGCATCTAGAGCCAATTATGTTGATAGCTAGCTTGTTTTGTCCTTAAAAATTCGTTTTATGGGACTTTTCAACCCCTTTATGGGCTGCTATATTCATGTATTATGAATCCCCAAACTTTCAAAGTTATATCACACATGCTTGTGATTAAACTTTGAAAGACATGTATGTTGCATTGTTTGTTTGTTTGGACAAGATAAAACCCG
>BJCM01217487.1:0-20822 GCA_018326385.1 Flaveria bidentis | reverse complement strand
AATCGCACGACTGAACCTGGTGATTGAGTCAATCGCACTACTGAGTCATAAGACTGACTCAGTCGTACATATGAATCAATCGTATGACTCAGTCGCACGACTGAGCCAGTCACTTGGCTCAGTCGTACGAATGAAGACTGTAACCTATAAATACCACTTAATTCGTAGAAAAACCAGACACTTCGAGAATTCACAACCCTAGCCGTCCAAGTTCGTCCAGAACGTCCCTTCCAAGTTCATAGACTATTTCTGATCAATCCTAATCTTTTCTTAATGTATTCTAATCGTTAGGTTTGATCGGATTAACGGTTTCTCCGATTGGATCGCCAATCAAATAGAATTCCACGCTATTTGATTCGGTTTCACGTTGAGTCAGTTTGTACTCCGTACACTATCGGTCCCAACAGGATTCTTTGTAGGTTATTCTTCTGTTTCAAAGGCTTACAAAGTGTTTAATCCTAGATTAAACTTTATTGATGAATCAACAAATTTTCAATTCAAGGAACACTATTTTCCCCAATCTACAAATGGTCCCGACTGGTTGTTTGATATTGACTCATTTACAAAATCTTTTGATCGATTTCACTTGTATAGTGCACGAAATCTACATGCAGTTGAACCTTCTTCAGGTGTAGAAAGAAGAGATGACTTTCCATTGACTCCTCCTACATATACTGAGCAAATGAATGAAGATGTTCCTCTCCAAGCTGATCCTGTCAGACAACCATCTCAAAATCAAAGTGTTTCAACTAAAGTTGGTCCCGGCTTACTACCATCACATTAATAAGATCTGTCAACTAAGATCAGAAATCAAAAGCATGCAACTCCTCTAACTGAAATAGAAGAAACATCAATTGATGGAAGTAATCAAAGTGTTGCTAATGTTGAAGCAGTCACCAATCGACCAGAATACACAGAAAAGTCCGACGACTTCGACGACAATTCAATCAGACAAACGAAATCAAGAACAATTGAAATTGAAAGAAAATCGATTTAATCAGGCCTCTAAACATAAATACAAGAATCAAATGCAAAATTTATTGGGAAAATCAAGTACAAAGATCGAAACGTTCAAATCCTTCCTGAACCCGTTTGATTTCAATCAAAGAAGAAATTGCAATTAAATTGATCAAGTATTCAATTAACAGAGTGACATATCATCAACGATTCTATTAGAAGAATCGAATAGAAAACCTATACAGAGCAATTTTTATTGGATAGTTACGACAGAGACAATATCACAGGATACTATTGTGTCAATTTTGACTTATGGGAAGTCAACAGATTATTATTAAAAGAATTATTTTGGGGTTTAGTTTTTTTTAAAAAGTTAAAGTCAAAGAAAGATTTTGACTATCATATTTTGGAGGATTTCATTGGAATATTATTTTGGTGAATTCTTTAAAAAAATTGATATTTTATAAAACAAAATATTAAGTTTTGTTTTTTCAAGAAAAAATCAAATAAATATTAATTTTGATTTTTAAAGAAAAGAAAAGTCAAAATTGGATTTGTGAAGAAAGGAAAAGAGAAACTAGTCTACAAATTAAAGAAAGCCTTGTATGGTTTAAAGCAAGCACCAAGAGCATGGAATCATAGCCTAGATAACATGTTAGAGGAAATTGGATTTTAAAGATGTTCTCAAGAGCAAGCAGTTTACAAGGGAACTCTTAAAAACCCTATTATAATAATTGGTGTTTATGTTGATGACATCATAGTGATAGGAAGTTCAATGAAGGACATAGCAAGATTCAAGAAAGAAATGGAATGAATGTTTGTAATGAGTGACCTAGGGCCACTTACATACTATTTAGGAATTGAACTACATCAAGAATCAGGAAAGATAAAGTTAAAGCAATCAGCCTATGCAAAGAAAGTCGTAAAAGAAGCAAGATTAGAAGATTGTAACCCAACAAAGTATGCAATGGAAGCAGGTTTAAAGTTGACAAGAGATAACAAAAGTGATTTAGTCAACCTAATAGAACATAGAAAGCTAATTGGATGTTTAAGATACCTCACGCATACAAGACCTGATATAACTTACGCAGTTGGATACATAAGTAGATACATGGAGAAACCAAGAAGACCTGATTATTATTATGTATTATTATTGTATAGCATAAGTAAGTTGGTTAAGGGGTAGTTAGATATCTTGCACCCCAAGTAACGTAAGGGTATAAATACCCATGTAAACATTCATTTGTTAGGAATGCATCTCTAGATTTCATAGAATTCTCTCTCAAAACACACACATTTGTTATAGTGAACGAATGTTGACTAACTTTGTTCAGCCGCATTTGTAACAGTAACAAATGTTGACTACGTTTGTGCAACCGCATTTGTTACAGAACAAATGTTGTCTAACTTTGTCCAACCGCATTTGTAACAGTAACAAATGCTGAATAACTTGTACAACCGTATTTGTTACAGTGAACAAATGCTGCTAAGTTTTTACTCTTCTTCATTTGTAACAGTACACAAATGCTTATGAACAAAACTCATCCGCATTTGCTACAGTGATTTAAAAAAATTGAAAGCATTTGTCCTAAAACATGTAATTTTTGTAAAAGACATTAATTGACTATTTAAAGCCATTTCAAAAGGTCATTTGATACTCTTCAAATTTGGGAGACTTTATAGTGCGACGAGCTAACTTCCCTGTTCATCATTATTCATCATCTCTATTATCAAACTTGTGTTTTACTTCCATCTTACCTCATTTGTCCTCTATTTCAATTCACTACAACTGTAGTATCAAACAAAAGGTGATATTCTTTGAAATTTATGACCTAAAATATCGGTCTTTTGAACCTGTAATGGACTTAGAACCCTAGGTCAAAATTGGTGATTCAAATCAAGCTTGAAATAAGAAATGATGATGATTTTCCACTACAATGAACAAGTAAACTGAGAAGATAACAACAAACAAAAGTTTTTCGCCATTATTTTCAACACCTTGCTAATCATATTAATGGAGCATAACAAAAATTGAAAAATGTGAAAACAAATCTTGTTTCTAAGAGTTAAAGTAGGCTAAAAACAACAAAAATGATCACTCCAAGTACGAATAAAAAATAACAGTGTTTATTCATAATAGCATCAAGTATAGGTATAATTCCTATGGAATAGTACATATAAATATTCAAGTTTGACCATAAAAAGTCAAAATGAGAAATTTTACTATCTGTTAAGTATTATCAAATCTTCTAACTCATGTGCCTCTAATGTAGGGTACATGGAAAATCTCACTTTGAGCAAGCTCTATAATGTTAGCGGTTATCTTGACCCTAATGTACCGAGGCAGAAGGTGTTAGGGACATGATCAGATTTATATCCACTACTAGAGTTGCTCATGTAATAATAGTTAGACCATTCATTTATGAGAGATTCATAAGGTCTTTTTGGAGCACTGCTGAGATGATAGAGATAGTTGGTGTAAGAACTCTGTCTGGAAGAATCACTGATGATCAAACTCTGACTATCACTAAACAAACTAGAGACGGTGTCTATAGTTTGGTGATGATGTCAACACTCCCTTAGAGCTTGAAGATGATGATATTACTTCTTCATTTGCCAATATTGGATATGAGGGAGGATATGAAGGCAAACAGATTGTAAAAGGATTAGTTGACTTACAATGGTGGTTTCTGCTTCATCTTTAACAACATTTTCTGTCAAAGAGCAAGACTGGATGGAATGACATTCCAGTGATCACCTCATCTGCTATATGTGTTTTATGCACTAATAGGCCATTTAACATGTCTGCTTATGTGTTTAATGGTCTGGTTTCAAACATTCAGGAAGGGAGAAGACATATGTTCCTAATGTATCCAATATTCTTACAATGCCTCATCAATGAAGCTTTCCCTGACATTGTACCTAAAGGTCCTGTACTAGATATTCCTCATTATGATGCTAAGTCATACAAATGCATCAAGAAAAAGAGATCCTAGGAACTTTTATAGTGGATTCCAGTTTCCATTGTTGCCCTTGATGCTATAGCAGATAAATCCAGAAGAACAAGCACCATAGGCTCCTATTGATGAGCCTGATCAAGAAGAAGAACAACATGCTCATGATCAACAAACTGTTGATAAGCAAGCTACTAAAAGGTATGAAGGACAGAGGTTAGTGTCACCCCAAGTGCATTAGGGGGTGATCTTCACACTAGACCTTCTGTTCATGAAGCTAATTTAGCCTCACCATTTATGCCCACACCAATACGTTCACCACAAAGAACACCAATCCCAACACCACAAGTACAATCCATCATTTCTCCATATATATCTCCTATATACTCTCTGATAAGGAGGATCATCCAAAACATATGTCTGTTAGGCAAGCCTGATAAAAAAGATGAGTTGATTTTAGAACCGCTGCAAAAAGTAGCCAAGATGGAAAGACTACTAAATCATTCAAGACAGATTTCTGGAATTGGATGAGAAAGAGAAGGAGTTGAAAGATTTGAAAGAAAAGTATGAGAATGAGAAGAAAGAAAAAGAAAAGGAGATTGAAAGTTTAAAGGCAGCTCTTCAACATTCAAAGGATGAAATAAGTGGTCATGTTGACACTTTAGCCATCCAAACTATAGCTATGGAAGAAGAATAAGGAATAATTTAAGAACAATCTAATATTATCAGAGACTTGCAAAAATAGATAGAAACTCTAAACAATAGAGTATCTGAGTTAGAGCTGCTTGTTATGATCAAAAGAGAAGCAGAGATAGAGAAAGATGATAAAAGGAGAGAAAAGGGAAAAGAAAAGAAAAATGGAAAGTGATAAAGATGACAGTACTGAAAGATCATCAGGGGAAAGTGGTGATAACTCCCCTCCTACCAAAAAGATGAAATTATCTGAGACTGTGAAAATTGTAGAAACTAGTGAATTAAAAAATGATGAGTCTAGCATGGAAATGGTGATCTATAGAAGCAAACCAGAAGAAGTTCACTCTAAAGAGGCTAAATTTAGGGATATGATTAAACCATTGACTTCTTCACTACAGAAGAATTCATTATAGATGATGATTTTTGGGAGTTCAATGCTGATCAGAGGCAAAATGCTGAACCAATAGTGTTTATTCCTTAATCTTTTGTCCTAATTGAGAAGGAATAGAGTATGCAAATAGTGTCTGCTGTATCATTGTCAGATGAACAAAAATAGCTTATTAGAAGATTATGTGAAGAGCAACAAAAGAGAGAAGATTACGTAGTTGTTACTCATGAAATAAAAAAATCGGAGGCTAAAAAGGTGCCTCAAGAAGCTAAAATGGCTGAAACCTCTTCTGTTTCAGGAATGCAAATCTATACTAGTAGGAGGAAATATTTAATTGAGAAGGCAAAGGGGAAGAGACCAATGGCAGAAGAAGAACCAATCAAGAAAATGCAAAAAGATGACCCTAGAAGCCTTGTAGCCATTGCTAAATTCTTAGAAGAGCATGAAAAAGCTGAAGCCTAATTGAAAAAGAAGGCTTAATTCATTAATGTTGTAGAAGGAGAGATAGAGGGTGACTATGTGGTTCATGAACAAATAGTTCATAAATGCCCTGTGAAGAAGGAGGCATCAGTACATGAGATAGTAGAGAAAGCCCCATCGGATGACCTAATGGTGAAAGCAATGTTTTTGATCAACCACGGGTATGACCCGGATGAGGTATTTGGATTCACATATGGTGGAATGAAGGCAGAAGAAGAAAAGTTAAACAAACTGTTGGACCCTACTTATAAGACTGAGTATGAAACGACTTTTTCTCCCAATGCTCCAGTGGTCAAATCATCCTCAAAGGCAAAGCAAACTTCCACTCCTTAACCACTCTTTCCTAATCCCTACAATATGTATGACAGGGAAATGAAAGACTATATGTCTAACCAAGGATTTAGTAAAAGAAAATTAGGCAACCATGAAGAAAAATTCCCTAAGGGTTGCTATCCTTAGGATGATTAATGAGAAGAAAGATAGGCTGAAGAAACTTGAAGAAGAGATTATAAGCAAAAAGCCTAGAACAAGATGGTCTGCACAAGACATCCAGCTTACCCACAAATATCAAGACTCTCTAGCACCTGTTCTACATAAGAATCCAGAGTGGTTTGTTGAGCCCTCTAAACTGAAGCTCCAAGAAGGGCTCACCACTGCTGAGATGATTAAAGGTGTATCTACTCCAAAAGGCAAAACAAGGTAATTGCTTGGAAGTATGATAGTGACTAGAACATGTTTATGGTTAAAAGGATTTCAGGACTAGTCCAATTCTTCACAGAGTACTCTGCTCTGGTGAACTCTCTGAAATCCATGATCTGAAAGAACTAGCCAATATAGAGTTGATTATTCACAAGGCTATGTTAAGGGGTTATGAGTTTGAAGATATTCTGAGGATGTTTAAAAGAACAGACAACTTCAAATCTCTCAAGGCTATCTGCATAAGGAAAGATAGATCCTTTGTTAACCCTTCAGAGAAGAAGAGAACAAAACTAGCTAAAGAAGTATTTTTCCCTGAGCTCAAGGTGAAGCCTATTGAATACTTAAAAAGAAAGATGGTAGCTAGAACTCATTCCTCCAAACAAATCTCAAATGTCTATTATGATAAAAAGTCATATGAGTTGGTAACTGAAAGAAGACGGGGAGGAAAAGAAGGAGTTGAAATCAGGTTGTTTAGTGGATATGAGGTGAGACTGTTAGATGAATCCTATATCCACTACATATACACAAGGCATTTTAGAGGGATAAAGAACAAAATGGGAGAAGAATATATGCATTTCTTTCTGAAATGTATAAAGATTCTAAAGATGGCATTTGATAGAATCAATGTCAAGAGGGAGTAGAGGATGAAGAAGAAGACTCCTTTGTAATTGGGGAATATTTTAAGTTAGATGTGGATGTGGATGGAGCTCGGTTGATTCATATAGATGGGTTGTCCATGGTGTCAATATGGGAACCCATTTCTCTAATGAAAGTGTCCATAAAAGCCGTCTACACAATGAGCCAGATGAAGATCCATGTGCTAAACAGAGAGAAGATGTCTCATGCCAATGACTTTGTCAACATGATAAAGGCCATTCTAGATCCATCTTAGGAAGAACCTCTTATTCCTCCATAAGACCTAGCAGAATCTTCCCAACCTCAACCACCATCAAACCCTTAAAAACATAGGCTGTATAATCCTTAGGGCGAGTATTGTTAGACCCTGAACGGATCATACATGCCAATTCAAGTGATGTGTTGATGGTTGTTTTGTTGGAAATCCCACAAGTCTAAGAACCAATGCGGATGAAGAATCTGCAAAGAAGAATAAAAGAAAAGTGTTGGCTAATTGCATTTGTATATGCAAATAACATAGGACAAATCTGACAAGTATTTTTTCTTCCGCATTAACAAATGTGGATATATGAAACAAATGCTAACAAGTATTTTGTACATCCGCGTTTAATATTGCGAATGTCTGGCAAAAAATGTGCATAAGTGTTTGTTCATCCGCATTTGTGAATACTGATGACCTAACACTAATGCTGAAGACCAAAAGAAATGTTGATCAAGATCAACACATACGCATTAGTCAATGTGGATGAACAAAAGCAATGCTAATGAAGACTTTTGTACTTAGACTAGTTCTCTGATGTATAGGTCAAGGGTAGTATAGTCAATTTTTAAAAGGCATCTTGTTAGCCTATAAATAGAATAGAAAACCTCATATGTGAGGTGATTGTTAATACACATTCTAGACAATTAGAATCTTTTGTTTAGTCTTATGTTCACAAGGTGTCTTGTTACTGTTTATTGCATAACCCTAGCAATCAGTGTAACCGATTACCTTCATTAATACAAACAAGCATTTATGAGTATTTCTTGCATTCAATGTTCCTTGATTGTTTTATTCCGTCTTACAATCATTGACTCAATCATCATATTCAATTCTTGTTGATTCACATAACAGAGAATATCATTCTCAAACCCATTCATTAATTGAAAGCCACATGCGGGGTTTTGTGTTCATAAGCCTTGGGGATTTATTGGATGTGCTAATATGGGCATCAAATTCAATGAGGGACTAATATTCCATATATTATAGTTACTTTCAATATACGAAACTTAATTAACTTTAAAATTATCCTACCCAACCAAGTTTGCAGACCTACAAGCGACAACTTTCCTATATAACTATTACAAGCAAATAACTTCACACTACTATGAGGTTGTTTGGCAGCCTCTTAATCAACCTTTTAATGGTTCAAATGTTTGAATGGTTCAGAATGTTTCACAAATGTCTGAACGATTCAGACATTTGCCTTCGAGTGGTTAAGCATTGTACTACTACTGAATGGTTAAGAGATCAAATGTTGAATGGTTAAAACATCTTATCTGAATTTATTAGACATTTGTATTTCAATTGTTAAATGATATACTAGCTCTTAATGGATCAGACCTTTTAATGGTTGAGCACTTAATGGTTCAGACCTCTTATTGGTTTAGCACTTAATCATTCAAAATTTTCCAACCAGCCCTAAGTGTTTGTTATGAAAATTATCTAACCAACCAATTTGTCTAGACACCTAATTAGACTCTAGGAGATGTTAGTTAGATTTAGTTAATCACATATTGGTCATTCAAATCATTACAATTAAGATAACACTATACCAATACCTTCCAAACTCCATTTTGAACCTTTTTCACCCTAAATTCAACTCAAATCCAATACATAATCACTCCAATTTGCTAAATATTCACTCCAATTTCACCAACACACCAAAAAGAGCATCAAATCTATAAAAAATAAGCACAATCCTTTATTATTAATCCGATGAAGAGCATATTGTAAGATCAAGTATTCTCGCGTTACACGAAACATGATGTAAGGCCCCGTTCCCAGGATGCTTACAGTTGGTCAATCATGCATATAAAAACATATAATTTGCATTTACCATTACCAAAACAGTATAGTGAAAACACATTTAAACCATTTCATTTCATTATAATTGCTTTTGAAAAATAATACATCATTGACGGATTACAAAATAACTCGTTGCATTACATCGCAAAAACATTATCGTTATACAAAATGGATGTCATCCAAAATAAGCCAACTAGCCGCTCGTGCCATCCTCAACAATCAACTACCTGCCAACTCTAAACACATAAAAGTCAGTGTTGCTGAGAGAGTTCTAGTTTTAAAATAAAATATACTTTACTTTCGTTCAAAATGGTTATTTACTTTGATAAGTGTTCATACATCATACATACACATATATAATAACATTTTATCTTTGATCATCATTTGTTCATTCACTTTTGTTCATTCATCATCGTACGTCATCGTTATCATTCACTTCCATTTCATAATCTTCCTTACTTAGCGTTCGTTCATTCATTAACTTCCGATAACATGTACTATACACCAAATATTGTGCACGAAGCTGGTTCTAGTAACTAGGGCAAGTACACTCATCACAATCATTCATCTTTCATTCTAAACCAATGCCATGTGCTATACCCCAAACATTATGCACGAAGCTGGTTACTGGGCCTAAGGTCTATCATAGACCTTGAACATTATGCACGAAGCTAACTCCAGTACCTAGGGCAAGCAGCAAGGGTCTCATACGTAAGGACATTCACAAAGATAAGACCCCAGTATGCATCCTTCCGGGGTAGCAAACCCGTACACAGTTGAGCTAACACCCTTTATTGGATGTGAACCTCCATACATTGCTTGCAAGACTTTCTTACTTTAATTCATTCATTAATGCATGCATTCTTTCATTACGTTTCTCTTTTCATTATCTTCCACTTCACATTACATAATATTTTTCATTTCCTTCATAAACATACCATATAAAGCCTTGGAAAATAAACATACATAAGAAGAAACATAAACATAAACATAGCCATACATAAGCACAATATCACCATGCACATCATACATGACATAACAAACATCATAAATCACATGTGACCTCATAAAGTCAACTTACATTACCCCATGGAACATCCCAAGTCAAAGTCAACTCTTTATAATTTCCCCGAAAATTTCAGAATATTTTCTAAGGCATAGGCACATGAGCACTATTAGGCGCATGGACCAATCCAGGCACATGGGCAACTAACATAAACTAAAATCATCACAATTCAGTCCCAATCTTCAATCTAATATGCTACAAGCTTAGTTCTAACATTCTAAACACCATAACATCAACATAACATACTTATAACACCCAAAATCATAACCCACCCGCATACTCACATACACATAGATACGGGTGTAAAACCCACTTAAATAAAAACATCATCACATGCATTTTCAGCACCAAAATCAGTTAAAACATGTAAAAAGGGGGTTCTAGAACTCACCTTTGACAACCTTTGAGTATGACCTCTTCAAACTAGTTTGCAAATGAGTTCAAACACCTAGAAATCCACCAAAAACACACAACCGAGCACAACATACACACATAAGCAAACAACCGAGGCATAGGCCGGTCAAGAATATCTTAAAAACACCAAATCTTACCTTTAGTCTGGTCTTCTTCTTGTTCTTCTTCAAATATCCAAGAGCTTCTCTGCTTTCTCTCTCTCTAAAAACCCGAAAGAAATGATGTGTGTAGACAACATGGGCGGCCATGCTCACTTTTACACCAACTTTTGAAACTTTTCTCATTTTTAACACTTTTAACCCCTCTACTTGGGTTAAATTATGTTTTTTACTTTTTTTGCTTTTATTATTTCTTTCTCTTGTTTTATATTATCTGGGTGTTACACATGATTAATCTAACGATACATGATAACACAATCATGTACAATTCAAGTCAAATGAACAATCGAGTAAGTAAAAGTTTTTATTGTCATTACTTCAATTGCATAAAGATTTATAATGTGTAAAATGACATGTGTTAAAACCAGTTACAAAGTTCTTGCCCCAAAGCCCTATGTTTTCTCCCCTTATATTTTTCGTATTTCCTCCATGTCTCGTATATTTATCCATGCTTTCACATGATTTGATTTTGATTTTCTGGAACTATAAACTTGATCTCTACCGGGCAATATCAATACCGTGTACATGTAGTATGTAAAAAATAATAATAAAATAACAACTAGCGAGTCTAATATATTAAAATGATTGCAAAATAACAAAAAATTATATAACATATAAAACATAATGATTAATGCATTTATTTAGTTTTTTTTTGCCAGGTTGGGTTCTTTAACACTATAAAATTTAAAAAACGCAAGTGCACTTCTAATTATAGAAACACAGTTATAAAATTGGTAACAACAAACTATATAATATATAAAAATATAGGAACAAAATAACCTGAAATGATTTAAATCGTATGATAAAACCATTAATTCATATAACAGATGAAACTATATAATATATAAAAATATAGGAACACAATAACCTGAAATGATTTAAATCGTATGATAAAACGATTAATATTTGACATAATAACTTGATATCTGATACAATGATTTGACATATTTAACTCAATTACATAATATATTTAACACAATTACTTAAACGATATAATCTATAAAAACCAAAAATGAAATATGTTAGATCAAAATCTTCCTGAGACTTTTTATATTAAATACAATTTTAATTATAACTATACCTAAATATATAATATTAACTTAAAAAAAACAAGCCAAGAGAGACCAATTCCATGGTTTAAAAAGTGCGATGTGTGAAAGAGATGGAAGGTGAAAGCCCGCCAGGTCGCCTTTATAGTTGTTTTCCATTGTTTAATTCACTTACATTCTTAAATTTTGATTTTTTTTTCTTACGTTTAATTATGAGATATTTTTTACTTGATAATTTTAAAAGATAAATTTTTCTGAATTCTAAAGATACCACTAGAATCGCTTATATTTTATGTTTGATTTGATGTAAGTTTCAATGATACTGAGTCGGGTCAAATAAAATGTATTAAGATAACCGCTAAGATGCCGGTCTCTATATAATTTTATTAAAAAAGAAGGTTTCGTAGCACATATCCTAAACATACGAGTCCAATATAATATTTTTTTTTGTTTTATAGGACAGCGTAATGTTTTTTTGAATTCGATGAATACCTTCACAACGTGCATAATCTAGCTTTTTATCATAATCCTTGTTATAAACCAAGTTAGCATAATAGGTATGGAAAACCACCTTGTAATGTATGACGAAAAGGTATTTGACCTTTGGAGCAAATCAAGTGTCCAATTTAATAAATTAAAAGTTTAATTTAACATTTAAAAAGTTAAACCAATTTGAATATAACCCCTTTAAACAGGAAGATAAACACATGGGAGACACTAACATGTATCCGTCGAATCAATCTTTTTTCCCCGCCGCCGGCTCCAATTGTTGGTTTATTTAATGCATATATACTATATGGTATAAAACCAAATTTTGTCTCTAAAGAAGATTTCGAAACATGCTAGATCCAACTAAACTTGCGAGAAGTGATACTATATAATTCATGTGTGAAGTGATACTATATAATATTCATTCAATCATTTACTCATATACACAAGCTTTTTATATTATTTATTAGGTTATAGTTCATGTAATAAATAAAATATATTTAAATTATTATTTTTATAAATATTTTATTTTTTAAATGTTTTTATCCATTGATGAAATAAAAATATTGTGAATATTTAAAAGTTATAAGACATAATGAATTAAAATTATTATTTTATATTTAATATGTATTAAAAAATTATTAAAATAACAACATTTATATTTTATCGTTTAATAGTTTAGTTTACTTATTTATAATAAATATCATTTAATATGAGAAAGAAAAGAAACACAAATATAAATATATTTTTTAAACATATTTTAGTTAAAAATAAAAGTTAAATTAATTGTTTTTATAATTTTTGTATTTATTATGAGAGAGTGGCGGGGAAAAAAATTTTTTTTTTTTTTTTAAAAAATGACATGTGTCTTAAGAAAACTTTCTTTTATTATAAGTTATAGATTATACATTATAGATTTTGAAACTTTCAAAAAACATGTCAACCTATTAAACATAAAATTTGTTATTTTATTTAATGTAATCATATAAAGGTACTAGAGTATGCATCTACTGAAGTTGGAGATAGGACGTCAAAGGTATTGTTTATATGACATGGACGAATGTTAGTTCCAACCAAGGATTAGAGGTTTGGGTACATATGTTCTAAAAAGATTTGCTTTGACGGGTAAATGAGTGGAGATTTCTAGCATGTTAGAGATCCGGGTGTAGATCGACACACAAACACAATCAAATTGCGAGAGAAAATAATAACAAAGATGAACACACATGATTTACGTGGTTCAGTCGATATGACCTACATTCACGAGCTACAACCAGGATAATACTTTTATTGTTTTCTGCCTCACTCGCGAGGAATTACAAGTACAATGATACAAAACAAAATAGAGAAAATTAGGGTTTACAAATTAATCCCCAGGTAAACCCTAATAGGCTAAAATTAAATAAAACGGGTCAGGTCTTTAGTTTTATTAATCCACCATTAAGTTGTCTCTTAACCCAAGACCAATCAGGACTCAACAAACCCAACAACCTCCCACTTGGATGCTTGATCATCTTCAAACTACGTTCCGCTGTGAACACTTGTACCTCTTATAATTTTCCCCATCTTCCTGGTTGCAGCGACCTTCTAATCAGTTAACTTAAAGGCCCATCGAAGCTCACCCCGAGCTTCAACACATTGGTCACGGTTGTATTTTGCCCCTGACATATTCTTTATCCCTACCGGCTCCTACTAAAATAAAATGTCTGATCCTAGTTATGCTAAAAACAAAACTCTCCGTATTTAGCAACTAATCCTCTACAGAGATTTTATCAGATGGAATAATAGTTCTTTTAACCGATTGTCGTCTAGGAACTATAACTTACGCATGACCTATGCTCCCACTGCCACGAAAGCCTTTAACTGGTTTTCCTGAGCTCTTCCATGGATATTAACTCTGAATCTTTCCTTCAACTCTAGGTTTCTTACTTGCAAAGCAAACCTTTTTCTGCCCACGAGATTCTATGAATTGGAATTTAGTCTTCTTCTGAACAAGAACGTCACTTCCTTCAGATGATAAACTAACTATATACAATTATCCCATTTTCTCTCCACAAGCAATGACAAGATTCTCTTAAACAACTTTCCACTAATTATTCACAAACTAAACCTCATGTCCCTTTTCATCCAACTAACTGATAGAAATCAACTATTTCTTTAAGCCATGAATCACCCTGACATCTTTCAATGTCCATGAACTAGCTGTGAGGTAACTTAATCCATGTCACCCATACCCATAACATGACGAATATCATTGTTCGTCAATCTTACCTCACCAAAATCACCCTTTTTAAGATTTTGCAATGCTTCGCTGTTATGGGTAGACTGAAACAAAGCTCCAAAATCCTTGACCTAGGAATCAACACTACTCTCCACGCTACAGAGTAAAGCATCATCGTCTGAGTAGTCTGATGTAGTGTTAACTTATTTTTGATCATTCGGACACTAATTCCTAAATTGTCCTGCTTATTTAAAGTTCTAACAAGTCTCATCATTTCGAGGCTTAGACTGACTACATTTCCTGTTCTTGCTCCCACTACCTTTGTTATTCTTTCTTTCGCTGCCAACATTCAGTAGTTCACTTGATGATTCAACTGAATTTCTTCGACTGACGTCTTAGCCCATAATAATATCCTGATCTCTTTTAAATTGAATACGCTGGTGGTACTAGTAATTGCTATAATAGTACCAACCGATCTATTAGGCAATGATGATAACAGTAATAGAGCCTGACCTCATCCTCGAATTTGATGCCAACTGACACAAGTCTTGACAACATCGAGTTCAAGTTGTTGATGTGCATTAAAACAAAACTTCCCTCTTTAATCTTTGTATTAACCAGCTCTCGAATCAAGAAAACTTTATTTTCTACCGAAGGCTTCTGGTGCATATTAGATAATGCATCCATGATACCTTTTACTATAGTTTCCTTCAGAATGTTAAACACAACATCCTTTGTTAACGACAACCTAATAACTTCCTTGGTCTTTTTATCTAATGTTTCTTACTCAGTTGCATCCATCTTTTCTGGTTTACCACCCAAAACAACATCCAAGTCTTTTTGAACAAGCAAATCCTCCATTTGCATTTTCTACCAACCAAAGTCGTTTCCATTAAACTTCTCATTCTGAAGTTTTCTGATCTCAGCCATTATCTCAAACCACAATTTGTTTACTAATCAAGTCAAGACTGAAAGTATTGCCAAACATAACCATGGTCGGCTGTCTAAGCATGAGTGATGTTTTATTGAACACTACCATTTTCCTTAGTCTCAAAAGTAGTAAATAAACAAGTTTAACAATCCACATGAGATTTCACGATTTTAGATCTTGGTAACTTTTTTGAATTTGGGTCAATCGCTGTGTTATGACGACTACTTGCCGACACCAAAGCCCCCTCGATCGACAACCTCTTTCTCTCACATTGTGTTTCTCTAGGATGTGATGAGTCTTAGTTATGATATAACTTGTTAGGGATTTAGGTGTAGATTGACACATAAAACAATCAAACTGCAAGAGAAAATGATAACAAAGATGAACACACGAGATTTATGTGGTTCAGTCGATTTGACCTAAGTTCACGGGCTGCAACCAGGATAATACTTTTATTGATTTCTGCCTCACTTGTGAGGATTTACAAGCACAATGACACAATATAAATAAAGAAAATTAGGGTTTATAACTTAATCCCCAAGAAAACCCTAATGGGCTAAAATTAAATAAAACATGCCAGGTCTTTAGTTTAATTAATCCATCGTTAAGTTATCTTTTAACCCAAGCCCAAATCAAGACCCCACAAACCCAATATTGCCAACCTCATGGCTCTATAGAGAAAGGTTAATCGATCTTCTTGTGCCAAAATTTTTAACTGGAAACAACAAAATTGGTGAAGGTATAACCTTTTAGAGAGAAGTATGTGTGGGATGGATTATCTCTAAATTCTTGTTGTATTACTTGATTTGATTACCAACAGAAACTTTAACGTAGTTAATTACCCAGACCAAAACCATGAAAAGGCTAACCACGGTTTCAAACTGCTAACATAATTCTGTTGATAGCTTACTTGTTTGCATTATAATTTATTGTTACATTGAATTATCATTCCTAAACTAATTCTATCTAGTGATCTCTAAGTAATTGATAAAGATTATTTAAATAGTGAACAAGATTACAAAAGATAGAATTCCTAAAACAACGAATGTAATCGTCATTGAATTCGTCATTGAATTCGTCATTGAATTATTATTCAAGAATACATCAGCATAAGACCTATTCATTGATGGTTATTTAAAATAAGTGTATCTAGTTTGTCATGAACTACCCAAGTTAATATTAATCATATTACATGGTCGAAATAGTACAAAAACATAATCAACAATTTTTTTTATTTTTTTCTACATTTATTTTTACTCATCTGCATTCGTTATTGTAGATGACAAAAGTCATTGCCGCATTTCTTCACTTGTTCATGAGCATTTGTTTTATGTCATCTACATTAGTTTGACTAATGTGGGAACAAATAACTTGTCTGCATTTGGGTATTCATCCGCATCTGACTAATGAAAATGACCAACACTTGTATTTTCTGCCCATCCGTATTTCTTTTTCTATGCATCAGCATTTGCTCACTTAATTTTTATTCTTCACTTGCAAAGAGGTGATGCAATTGATGATCAAAACACTCAAAATCCACTAACAAACATCCATGATAACCAAACAACAATGATATTACATCAAAAGCTTTTCAATAATAATATATACAAAACAAACACAAAAATGCAAAGAGGTGATGCACTTTTTACAACACAATTGAGGAGAGTTCTTTAGAACACATAACATATCAAATAGGGAACTAGTTGACTAAAGTAAGAGATGCTAAGAATACAAGTAAGTAAGAGACAGAACAAGATAGCAAAAAACACAAGTATTTGGTTTTCAAGAATGTTGTATATTGCTTCTCAAGTTTTATTACAAAGTGTTACAAAGCATAATAGAAAGTTACAAGTACTTGAGATACATATACTACATCCTACAACTGACCATACTTTGAAGCTAGTTGGATACATAATACTAGACAACAAAATCAAATGTAAAGTCAAAAGATAGATTGCCGCTTGACTTGTGACTATGAGATGCCATAACTCAGATCCTAATATATTGCAAAAAGGATAAAGTACATAAAATAGAGAGCTCAGACTTTAGTCCCTAATGTACAGTTTTCCAAAAGCATAGACCTTTTCACCAACTTGCGAAAGTTGGTGAGTCAAACATAGTTGTAGCAGAAAGGTGGTCTAGCTTTATGGAAAATACATAAGATAATAGCATGTACATAAAAATCTTCGGAAGAAATCTTTCTTCATAAACTTGGCTTCGGAAGACTTTATCTTTAAAGCTTCAAGGACTTCATATTTGGGTTCGGAAGATATTGGTCTTGGCTTCGGAAGGTTTTACACTTAGAATATTTCTTGTGTGTGGTATAAAACTTCCAAACCATTTCTACTTCAGTACTTTAGTGCATGAATGCAGAGAGACTTTGGATGCTTTGAATGTTTTGACTATATCAGACTTGTTGGAATCCTTACAAACACCCCTAGGCTGATGCTATTAAAACATTTGATGATCTTCATCAGTTGATGCAGGACTGGTGAAGGGGGTCAATTATAACACAACAATACAAAGAGGAGATTAACCAAACTTATAGTAAGACTGGATTAACCATAATAAGCCACTAAGAACACAAGTAATATGAGAGACCAAACACAAGAGCAAAATAAACAGTGAGATGGTTTTTAAGATTGCAGTATATTGCTTTCTCAAGTTCTATTACAAGTGTTACAAAGCATAATAGAAAGATACAAGAACAAGGAATACTTATACTACAACCTATAGCTGGCTATACTTTGAAAGCCAGCTGGATACAATTGACTAGACATAAACAAAATCAATTGTAGAGTCAAAAGGCAGATTGCCTTTTGACTAGTGACTACGACATGCCATAGTTCACATCCTTATCTGTTACAAAAAGGATAAAGTACATGAAGTAGAAAGTTACAAACTCAAGACCTCAATGTACAGTTACCAAAAGCATAGACCTTTTCACCAACTCATGTAAGTTGGTGACTTTACAGTGGTGCAGCAGAAATATGTCCAGCTTTATGGAACAGTACATCAAATAAAGCACGTGTTAAAAGTATTCAGAAGAAATCTGTCTTCATAAGTTGAAGCTTCGGAAGACTTTATCTCTGAGGCTTCAGAAGACTTCATATTTGGCTTTGGAAGATATTGTTCTTGTCTTTGAAAAAATTCACACTTAGAATATTTCTGTTGCATGTGTGAAACTTCCTAAGCATTCTTCTTCATTGCACTTGTGCAGCATGCAGGATAGACTTTGGATGTTTAGGTTGCATCAGCTTCTTCATTAATCTCTACAAACTCCCCCTAAACTGATGCTACCAAAACACTTAGTAGACTTCAGATATCAACAGTCCTCATTAGGATGATCACCATTCCTTTCTTCATAAGGTGATCAGGATCCTTCAGACTGTCAAAATGTCTTCTCATATCAAAGTGATCATGCAGAGGCAACTAAAACATATCTTGCCATTTGTAAATGTCTTCAGTGCCTTGATCTTTAATGACATGCCATCTTTATGGATTTGTGGTGTATGTCGAAGACAAGATGGGTCTTCCTGATGCTAGAGAAGCTGTTTATATTGGAGTTGATATAACATCCTCTTGCTGCACATCCTCAGGATGTTCTGACTCATCCTGGGGTTTAGAAGAGGGTGCAGTCTTCTTCTTCTTTGGGTTTGGTTTAGAAGCCATCCTTTTCTTTCTCTTTAAAGGTTTTAACTGAGAAGACTGGCCTGCGGTACCAGATTGATCTTTATTGTCTTTCTCAGTTGGGACTTCCTCTCTCTCAGGCTCAGAAGGAGAGGGAGGTTGACCCTGCTGTGGATCAGAAGATTTAAGCTTGTTGAGATTCAGCAGGAGGTCCAGGTTGTGTTGTCTCTGGTTGTTCAACCTTAACCTCCACTTCAGGTGGGGCTTGACTTGGAAGGGAGTGTAAGTCAATGAGCTCTCCACTTTTGATCTTCTGCTTGATCACCCCAAATATGCTCATCCATAGTGGATAGAGACATGGGCCAAGTCTCCTTCCGGAGAATCCATATAGCTTCAAGAAGCTCATCATCCTCTGCTTGTCAGCAGACTTCTTCATGCTCTTTTGGATGATGGCTCTTGATTTTGCAACTTCTTCCCTTAGCTTTTTCTTATTTGTCTTTCTGTCCTTGACTATCTCAAGTTGAAGTTGTTTTAAGTACTCAAACTCAACATAGTCATAGGACAAGGGAAGAAGTGCTTCTGCCTAAAAGAGGGATATGGCACTCAGGTAGTTGATCATCTTGATCCTATCTTCTTCTTTGTCTACCTGAGGTTCTTGTTAAACCACATCCTCCTGTGCAGGACTTTCTTAAACTGGGGAGAAGGTAGGCATATGCTTGTACAGTCTTTTCTTTCTTCTCTTTTCTTTGACTTGTACTAAAAGCTCTGCATCTTCTGCCTCCTTCTTCTCCCTTGACCTTTCCAGGTCAACCAGATCATTCAACTTATCTAAGGGGAGAGAAATGACACTGTCTATATCATAGTTCCTTGTCTGCAGATAATTTATCCTGACTGCCCTTATCTCATCATTCTAAGTATCTGGTCTGGGGGCAGCCCTGATAGCAGACTCCATGAGTCTTGAAGACTCAGCAGAGGAACTTTCTCCCCTCAACCTCCTTTTCCTCTCTCTATCCTCCTCCTCAATCTCCTCATATGTCATCTTTCTTTTCCCTTTGTCACTCACAAACCTTTGTGACTCAGGGTGGAGAGAGCTTTGGTCTTCATTGCTTGATAAAGCTTCTGAGCTCTGGCCAGAGAGAGGTTGAGAATCACCTTCACAAGCAGGTGTCTCAAAAAAGGCATTGATCACACATGTAGTTGTTGGTGATAAGACTGGGCTATCAGGTTCTATCACTGGGCCTTCAGCCAAGGTTTCCCCTATGAAGCTAATCATAGGGTCTTCCTCAATATCCAGTTGACCGATGACATTACCTGATTCCCATAGTCTCCTTCTTAGGCTGAACTCTTCAGTGATCCTATCTTGGATTCTTTGAGCCAACCTATCAGCTTGTCTTGATTTGCTTGGATTGACAAGTGGCATGTTGACTAGATCCAGACTGTCATAATAGTTCAAGGTCTGAAAGTTGAAGATCTCTTGCTCCCCATCAACTTTCATGATTATTAGGGCTCTCTTGTTGCTGTCATACCTCCATCCATTGATATGATTGGAAGTGGATGGAGATGACACTGCCCTTGGTATCCCTTCCTCAAATAGACTCTATAACAGGGAGTCTATGGAGTTTACATTAATATGAACTTGAGGAAGTTGTTGAGTAGGCACAGTTGCAAGTGAGGATGGTGAGTTCTCAGTGTCCATACTCTCTGAAGAACTCCCAGGTTCTATGGTTGTAATGAATTTCTCCCCCTTTTTGGTAGCATCACCCACTTGCATAGGTGAGCTAGGAGATTGGTCAATCACCTCCACAGGTTCTTGTGTTCCTGGTTGAGGTCTTCTTAAAGGTCTCCCAGCTAGTTTTTCCTTAAGATATGAAATCTCAAGTTGCTGATCATTGACCCTGTTATGCAAGGTAGTCACTTGAGATTCAAGGTGACTAACCTTGGAGACTAAATAGGTGCATGTTTTAGACAGTTTTTGCACCTTTAGTCTTA
>BJCM01217461.1:0-10795 GCA_018326385.1 Flaveria bidentis | reverse complement strand
ATAAGTTGTTCTTTCTCACAAACAATTTATTTAGAAAACCCATTTTCTAAAATGGTGTATTTATTTAATTGCATGATCATATCATCAACTAAATGTTAATTGGTGCTTGCTAAGCTTGTTATTGGGTATGACCCGACTTGGATCATAACGTACTAACCACATCAATGTTCTATGTGTCTTGGGCATAAAGGATCCAACACCCTTTGATGTAGAAACTGCCATAGGTAAGTCTACCAAGATTTCTGAGATGATAGAGAACTGTGATGTGGAACTTAAGGGTCATAAGTTTCCTGTTAGACCATTCGTGATGATCTTAGGTGGTTTCGAATTGGTTCTTGGGATGGATTGATTGGCGGACTTCGAGGCGAACATTGTGTGTCACAAGAAGATGATTCGTTTGCTAGCGCCTGACGGTAGTTCAGTGATGGTTTATGGTGATCGGGTTACTACGATTCCGAAGGTGATTTCGATGGTGGTGGCGGGAGAGTGTATGAGGCGTGGGTGTAGTGCCTACTTGGCCTATGTAAAGGATGTGGATACGCCAACACCACAACTATGCGATGTACCGGTTGTGTGTGACTTTCCAGACGTGTTCCCAAAAGACTTATCAGGAGGGCCACCTGATCGAGAGATCAAGTTTCAGATTGACCTGATACCGGGTGCCCAACCTGTTGCCAAGGCACCGTATCGGTTGGCTCTGATGAAAATGAAAGAGTTGATGGATCAGTTGCAAGAGCTGCTTGATAAGGGGTTCATTAGACCGAGTATCTCTTCTTGGGTGTGAAGAAGAAAAACGGTAGCATGAGGATGTGCATCGACTACCCTGAGCTGAATAAGTTGACAGTGAAGAACCGAAACCCCTTACTGAGATTTGATGATTTTTTTGATTAGCTTCAGGGTGCCAGTTGGTTCTCAAGAATAGATCTTCGATCAGGCTACCATCAGCTGAAAGTGAAAGAGCAGGATGTTCCAAAAACAGCTTTTCGCACGCGCTATGGTCAATACGAGTTTCTTGTCATGTCTTTTGGTTTGACCAATGATCCAGCTGCTTTTATAGATCTAATGAATTGGGTGTGTCGGCCGATGTTGGATAAATTAGTGATTGTGTTCATTGATGATATCCTGATTTATTCGAAGAACGAGATTGAGCATGTCGGTCACATTCGAGAGGTTTTGGAGACGTTGAGAAAGGAGAAGTTTTACGCCAAGTTCTCCAAGTGCGCATTTTTGTTGCATGAAGTTTAGTTCTTGGGTCATGTGGTGAATCCTGATAGGATCATGGTAGACCCGGCAAAGGTGGAGGCGGTTATGCAATGGAAGCCACCGAAGACGCCATTCGAGATTCGTAGCTTCTTGGGTTTGGCGGGCTACTACAGAAGATTCATCCAAGACTTTTCTAAGATCACTTCTCCACTAACCAAGTTGACCCGGAAAGATGTAAAGTTTATATGGTGTCAAGCTCAAGAGAAGGCGTTCGATGAACTAAAGGTGAGGTTGACTCAAGCTCCTATTCTGTCATTACACGATGGAAGTGAGGATCTGGTGGTTTATTCTTATGCTTCCTACTTGGGGTTGGGGTGTGTGTTAATACAAAGAGGAAAGGTTATAGCCCATGCAACCTGACAGTTGAAGGTTCATGAAGTCAATTATCCCACTCATGACTTGGAGCTGGCAGCCGTGATCTTTGCACTAAAGATTTGGAGGCACTATCTCTACGGGATGAAGTGCACCATATTCACCAACCACAAGAGGCTGAAGTACTTCTTCGAGCAAAAAGATCTGAACATGAGGCAGAAGAGATGGTTATAACTTATCAAGGATTATGATTGTGAGATCCATTACCATCGGGGCAAGGCCAATGTGGTGGTAGACGCCCTTAGCCGAAAGGAGAGGCCTGAGCCGATTCGGGTGAAAGCATATCAGCTGATTATGTCCTCTTATATGATGAAGCAAGTCAAATGGTTTCAAGATGAAGCAGTGAAAGATGATCATTTTAACTCTGAAAGGATGAGAGGTCTGGTTGGGGAATTGTGCGAAAACACACTTGGTGTTAAAACCCGATTTGGATGGATGTGGATTCCTCGTTTTGGGGATCTATGGGTGAAGATCATGGATGAAGCTCACAAGACTCGATACTCCATTCATCCAGGTGCCACAAAAATGTATCAAGACATGAAGAAGGATTACTGGTGGCCGGGTATTAAGCGCGATGTGGTGGAGTATGTGAGTAAGTGCCTTACTTGCTTACAGGTGAAGTCTGAGCATCAAAAGCCGTATGGGAAGATCCAACCATTGGATATACTGGAATGGAAGTGGGAGCACATTACCATGGATTTCATTACGAAGTTGCCGCGTACTCCGAAGGGATATGATGATATATGGGTGATTGTGGACTGTCTGACGAAGAGTGCTCACTTCCTACCGATCTGTGAGACATATTCATCTCAGAGGTTGACTGATCTGTTCATCAAGGAAATTGTAACTCGTCATGGTGTGCCGGTGTCCATTGTGTCTTATCGTGACACCCGGTTTACATCCAAATTCTGGAAGAAATTCCACGACGTCATGGGAACGAGGTTACATATTAGCACGGCTTATCATACCCAAACTGATGGTCAGTCAGAAAGGACCATTCAGACATTGGAAAACATGCTTCGGAGATGTTAGGGTAAGTTGGGATGACCACCAACCGTTAGCTGAATTCTCATACAACAACAGCTATCATGCCAGCATTGGTATGCCACCATATGAGATGTTGTACGATAGGAGATGCAGAACACCCGTTTGTTTTGGTGACATTGGTAAGAAGGAATTCAGGAGTGTCAAGGTAATTGAAGCTATGACTGAGAAGCTTGAGAAGATCAAAGCCTTCATGAAGGCAGCCAAACATAGACAGATGTCGTATGCTAATAAATGACGCAGACAGGTTGAGTTCCAGGTGGGTGACCAGGTTATGTTGAAGGTCTCACCTTGGAAGGGTATCATTCGATTTAGAAAGCGAGGCAAGTTGAGCCCGAGATACATAGGCCCTTTCCGAATCATCGCTCGAGTAGGACAGGTGGCATATAGATTGGAATTACCAGAGGAGTTAAATGGAATTCACCCAACATTCCACGTATCTCATCTAAGGAAGTGCTTGGCAGACGAAGATATGATTGTTCCACTAGAGCATATCAAAGTAGACGAACGGCTCAATTATGTGGAGCAACCAGTGGCAATCATCGATCGGAAAGAGAAAAGACTGAGAAATAAAGTGGTTCCTCTCGTGTGTGTACAATGGAAGCACAGGAAGGGATCTGAGTCAACGTGGGTGACTGAAGAAGAAATGAGGCATCATTACCCATGTTTGTTCGAGGAATAACAGGTTTCAGGAACAAAACCTATTTAAGGGGGGTGGACTTGTAACACCTGGTTATTTATTTATTTTGAAGCCGACGAAGGAAGAAAAGAAATAAAGTCCAAAGTCGAGGGACCAAACTCGCCAACGAGAGAAAGTTGGATGAGTGGGGGTATATAAAGGGAGAGGGCAGCCATTACCCTCTCCCCACGCTCATATTTCAGCCAAACAAGAGAGGAGAAGAGAGAAAGGAAGAAAAGAGGAAGAAAAGTTGGTTCGGGTTCGTTCGAGTGAGCCAAAAGCGTTGAGAAGCGAGTCAAATCGAAGCTCTTCTCGTTGTAGTCATTTGTGTGAGTTCTAGGACCCTTGCTTTACACATTTTTGAATGATTTGGGGTTGGAAAACATCTGAAAATTGGGTTTTTGAGTGTGTACATGTTTGACCCGTATGCATATGTGTGTGTGTGTATGATGCGTTTGAGCCTTGCTTGTGAGCTTGTGTGTGCTTGAATGGTGTTGTGGTATGCATTCCTAAGGTTTAGGATGGTTGATTTGGGCTTAGAATGGGCTTAGATGAGCTTGGAGGTCGAAAATGGCAGATTAGGTTCGGGATGAACTACATTCTACACCAGCTAGGGCTAGGCGACTGAATGGAGGCCATGCGGCCGACTGAGGTGCGATTGGAGTTCATTTGCACGATTGAGAATTTATTCGCACGATTGGAGCTCATTCACACGAATGAGGGTTCATTTGTGCGACTGAGGGCCAGTTGCATGGGGAGTCATGCGACTGAGGGTCCATTCGCATGAGTGCTCATCCACATTAGTTTCATTCGCATGTGGTCCATTCGCATTAGTTCCATTCGCTTGGGTGTTCATCCGCATTGGTGTTCATCCGCATAAGGTCCATTCGCATGAGGTTCAGTCACATGGAGGCCAGGCGACTGAAGGGTGTCCATACGCCTGAATAGGGCTGTTGCACCCGAGGAAAAGTGTAGTTTAACTTCTAACTTTGGGGGAAAGTGCAGATATAATTTTTGACGTAAAGGTTTTCGTAAGTTCATGTAAGATGACTATTGAGGCCATAGAGAGCATGCTAGGCATGATGATGATGTTGCATGCTTATGCATGATGCATGTTATGTTGATGTTGCCCTGTATGATGTGATGACTGTGCATGCTGATGTTCCTTATTATGATGTATGTTTATCTTTCCTGTGGCTTTACGTGTTATGTTAATGAATGAAATGAAGAATTACGTAACGTAAAGTGGAAGATAATGAAAAGTTGAACATGATGAATGCATGCATTAATGAATGATGAAAGTAATGAAAGTCTTGCGAGCATTGGATATCGGGACATGCCATTAAAAGGTGTTAGCCCAACGGAGTGCGGGTTCGCTACACCGGGAGGATGTACATCGGGGTCTTTCTTTGTGATCGACCATTTATATAGAACCTCAACCGCTTACCCCTGGTACTGCGGCACCATGTTTAGCTGTCTATTTATAGGCTTCGGCCCAGTAGCCAAATAGTTTGGGGTGTAGCATATGGTATTGGTACAGAAGATATCAGATGCACAAGAAAAGATGTAAAGATGAATGAACGAATGAAGAAGATAATAATGATATTACCAATGTGTACGTATGATGTATGATCGCATGAAAGAAAAGTATGTTTTATTTCATAAAACTAGAACTCACTCAGCAACACTGGCTTTGATGTGTTTCCAGTTGGCAGGTAATGATTGTTGAGGATGGCACGAGGTGGCTACTCAGCTCTTTTGGGATGACATCCATTTATTTAGTGCTTTTGTGATATAATGCAACAATGTATTTTGTAACCGATCAACGATGTATTATTTTGCAAAAACTACTATATTGAAATAAAATGTCATTTTTAAATGTTTCCGCTGCGATGCTTTATGAAATACAAATGCAATTATATGTTTTATGTGCGATGTAGATCTAACAGTCAGCGTCTTGGGAATGGGGCCTTACAATTATGCTACGTTGGGTCAACTGTGAGGTTTCTAGAAACGAGACCTTACATCCCCACCTCACCACACCCCCACATCTTGGTGCGAAGTTAATTTCGAGAGTAAAAGACAAGAAAATCTATGTGCACTTAGTCTAAGGCAAACTAAATGAATTTTAGCTTAAAAGCATTCGCGTTCAGGCAAACACATTTGAGATAAGTTGCTTCATTATGGATAGCGTTGGTTAAGATTATTCATCCACTTCGTTAGAAGGTCATGATTTCTTAAGATATGAATCCCAAGCACCATATTGTTGTATTTTCAGGTTTCTTGTTTAACTCGTTAAATGTTTTGCTACGTATCTTTAGATTTTAGTTCCTTTAAGTTATCTTTGAAAGGACATGTAAGACCCCAACAATTGGTTCTTTTCTTGAATACGTATTTACTTCCTTCAACCTTTATTTAATTATTTACGAAGCTTAGTTACAGGTAGGGATTGCATCCATTGTTTCAAGACATTTATCAGATTTAGTAATTGAATAAGAATACTATTGTTTCAAACAATAGTATTGTGAGCTTTTATGTTTGACTAAATGAACTCCGTCCTCTAATATGAGAAATATGTATCTCTAAGGCTTTTGATGATTCTATAGATACGCGAATGCTTTATGTTTCGTCTTGACCTAACGACTATTAGTTCAGGTTTAAAAACTCCTTTTTGTTTTATGATTGTAGTCTCAGGTGTAGCAAACTTTGGTTCTTGAAAATTTTCAAGTGCTGCATGACTCTAACTTGTATTATTTATTAAAGCTTCTTTCCCTAGAATATTTTGCATTGTATTCTTTTCATTACCGTAGAAAAGATAACACAAACATCTTCGGGGAAATCCCACAAAAATATGTACTTTAGATCTGGGTGGCTTCAAACTTGTGAATGTTTTACTTACGTCATTCCTAGATATGTTTATATTTGTATCTGATATTGACTTTATTGGGTAGAAATGTACAAACCATGTTCTTTTTGATGACATCTGGAATTACTCCTGATACCGAGTGAGCCTTCCTGAGACGGGAGTATAACTGTACATACTGATTTTGATGCTTCAATCCTGATTTACTCAAGAACACCATCATAGAGAAAACTCACCACTATGAGAAAAGCCCCATTGGGTCAGATTTTGAATCAAAGACCTTATAAATTTCAAGTTCTAGGTATCATCTTCATCCCATTGAACCAGAAGACTACTTGTGTACAAATCTTGTTTTGGATCGCAGTTTCGTAGTTTTATATATTTTTTTATAGACATGATGACCTCATGAAGTATTCTGAATAGATGTTAAAAATAGTTGCAAGAACTTTAAAGTTATTATATTGAACCTTAATAGTAAAAAACTATATGTATTTTATTCTGGTTTGTATTATTTTATCATTTTATATAAGACTGATAAGCTGAGTTCCCTTTGAGATCTTCTAACCTAAAGGACTTATTTAGAGCTGGGTCTTTCAACCACCAACTCTTTTGACGAACAATGCACTACAAGAGAATAGGTACTAAAGAGATTAAATGAACAGATTTTGCCAATATTGAGTTGACAATAAACTATATATCTTGTTTGGAACCGTTTTTGTGGAGTGTTACAATTAGGTTACGTATATTTTATTTGTTGTAATTAGGTTATTAATATTTTAATTTGTTCAAATCAGGTGATTAAAAATTTATAAGTGTTCTAATCAGATCATTTATTTTTTTAATATTTTTTAAATAATTCACCATTTTATTTAAATAATTTTTTTTTATGAATATTATTAGTTTTTTAGATATTTAATTTTTTTTAATATTTTATAATTTATGAATGAGATAATTAAAACAATCCTGAATTTTTTTTACCTGGTTGTGACATGTAAATTTATGGGTGATCTAATGTAAAAAATAATAAAATTTGATTACTATTTTACAAATTATCCTTATATTCTATTAATAAAAAAACAAAATGAAAAGTATAGCTATAAAGAAAAACATAAAACTTATATCATATTAAAAGTGTTTTCATGTTTCTGAATTAAAACAATTTATCGCTTATTCTAATAATATTTTTCTAAGTATTTGTTTTTTAAATCAACAAAAAATAAATAATATAAAAAAAGTTAAGCCGAACATTCAAAAAGGTATGACCCAGAGTGGGCATACAACGAGCATTCTTTGTCTTAAGAACAATAAGTGTACTTAAGGCATGAATTGATCACACCTCCCTTTCCATAACAGAATAAATAAATGAAAAAGTGAATTAAAAGATTATAGGGACCAGAATAATATGCCTGTCTGTCATGATAATTGATAAATGAGCTAAACATGGGGAATCTAGCCCAAAGAAAAGCAATATTTGACAACTTCCACTATAGGGTGATTCACGAATTTAAGAATTACTTTTTAACAAATTTAAAAAAAAATAAGAAGAAGAAAGAAAAGGGGAAATGCTATTCTTGAAATGGAAGAGAGGCTATGTAATCCTCCTTCAATGACAAAGGGTATCTAGATTTAAAGTTAGTTATACAAAACAAAAGCACTAATCCCCACAGTTGAAAACTACATGGAATCATAAATTTCACTCCTACCATAGCTAGATTTTGATCCGTTGCGTTAAGAAATTTAATAATATAGAAAAGAGTACGATCAAATGAATTGAAAGAACATTTACTTCCATATTTTTTTTTTCAAAGAAGCTCACCTTAAATTGATCAATATAATGAAAAACATAAGAATTATTGCAAATGTTTTTCGATTTATTGGCTATTTCCACTTAAGAGTGTGAGGAAATGTCTTCTAACAAAACTGTTAGACAAAGATGGAGTTTTTCCTAACAAGGGAAATAAAAATACAAAATTTAAAAAAGCACCTGAGTGGCCTTGTTTTCATGCCTTGAACCAATAAATACATAAATTTGAATCTCCCTAATATTAACCTACAAGATTTGTTCTCAATAACATTATAAGGTTGCATTTGCTCATAGGCAAAAAGAGGTTCGCTACACATTAGAGGGTGTAAATTATACAACTCAAAGAATTAGACTACCGGTGAAATAAAAAAATTCAAATACATGAAAACGGGTCAAATGAAGTCTAATTTTATGCTTGTACCTTTTTTTTAGCATCCTTGCTTACACCTTTTTAAAGTGTTATTTAGAAAATTTATATTTTCAAATCATGTCAATTGCCATATGGGCCAAAAACCCTCTAATTAGAGATGCACAAACCGGGTATTGGGTCATACCCAAAAACGGATACAACCCGTGTTGGGCTCAATCGGATTTTTTGTACCCTGGTATTGGCTCAATCGGGCCTCTCCTTCCGACTAAGAGCATCAGCCACCACGTTGGCATTGCCTGGATGGTAATGAATCTCACAATCATAATCCTTTATAAGCTCCAACCATCGCCTTTGTCTCATGTTCAGATCCTTTTGCTCGAATAAGTACTTCAAGCTCTTGTGGTCGGTAAAAATGGTGCACTTCATCCCGTAGAGATAGTGCCTCCAAATCTTCAACGCAAAGACCACGGCTGCTAGCTCCAAGTCATGAGTAGGATAGTTAGCCTCATACACTTTCAATTGTCGGGATGCGTAGGCTATAGCCTTCCCTTGCTGCATCAACACGCAACCTAACCCCGAGTATGAAGCATCTGAATAGACCACCAAATCCTCGCTTCCTTCGGGTAATGACAAGACAGGAGCTTGAGTCAACCTTACCTTTAACTTCTCAAACGCTTGTTCCTGAGCTGGACCTCATATAAAGTTTACATCCTTTCGGGTCAACTTGGTCAGTAGAGAAGCGATGTTGGAAAAGTGCTGAATGAACCTTCGATAATACCCCGCCAACCCCAAGAAACTACAAATCTCGGATGACGTCTTTGGAGACTTCCATTGCATCACAGCCTCCACCTTAGCAGGGTCTACCATAATCCCCTCTGGATTTATCACGTGACCTAAGAATTGAACTTCGCGCAACCAGAATGCGCACTTGGAGAATTTGGAATACAACTTCTCCCTTCTTAAGGTCTCTAACACCTCCCGAATATGACCAGCATGCTCCTCCTCGCTCTTCGAGTAGATCAGAATATCATCAATAAACACAATCACTAATCTATCCAACATTGGCCAACACACTCGGTTCATCAAATCCATAAAAGCAGTTGGCACATTGGTTAGACCAAACGACATAATGAGGAACTCATAGTGACCGTAGCGCATGCGAAAAGCTGTTTTAGGGATATCCTGCTCCTTCACCTTCAGCTGATGGGAACCAGATCAAAGATCTATCCTTGAAAACCAACTGGCACCTTGGAGCTGGTCAAACAGATCATCTATTCTTCGTAGGGGGTATCGGTTCTTCACCGTCAACTTGTTTAGCTCACGATAGTCAATGCATATCCTCATACTACCGTCTTTCTTCACAAACAGGACCGAAGCACCCCAGGGAGAGATACTCGGTCGAATGAACCCCTTATCGAGCAGCTCTTGCAACTGCTCCATCAGCTTTTTCATTTCCGTCGGAGCTAACCGATACAGTGCTTTGGCCACGGTTTGAGCATCGGATATCAAATCAATTTGGAACTCAATCTCGCGATCCGGTGGCACGCCGGGTAGATCTTCTGGAAACACATCCGGAAAGTCACACACAACTGGTACATTAGATAGTTGTAGTGTTGGCGCGTCCACATCCTTTACGTAGGCCAAGTAGGCACTACATCCACGCCTCATGCACTTTCCCGCCACCGCCATCGAACACCTTCGGGATCGTCGTGACGCGATCACCATAAACCGTCACCTTATTCCCATCAGGTGTTGTCAATCGGATCATCTTCTTGCGATACACGATGTTTGCTTCATAGGTTGCTAACCAGTCCATCCCTAGTACTACATTAAATCCACCTAGGGGTATCACGTGTATCCTAGCAGCAAACCTATGACCTTCTAGTTCTATGACACAGTCCTCTGTCACATCAGTAATTCTAGTGGACTTACCGATAGCAGTTTCTATATCCAATGGTGCACTGACCTTTCTACTACTAACAAGAAACTTAGCACAGAAAGTAGTGGAAATAAAACTCCTGCTAGCACCAGAATCAAATAATACAGAGGCATAAATTTGGTTTACTAGGAACTTACCTGACATAACATCGGGATCAGCCCTGGCTTCCTCCCGGGTCATTGTGTAAGCTCTAGCACTTGCCCTCTGCCCTCCTTCTTCCGGCTTCTTATTCCCCGCTTCCGAGCTCTCCGCCCTCGGCTTCTTACAATCTCTGGCAATGTGGCTAGGCTGATCACACCTGAAGCATACGTTCATCCCCATCCTGCACTCCCCAATATGCTCCCTTCCACATTTGCCACATTTCTTCCTCCCTACACCAGCTGTGGCCACACGGCGGTCACCTACCTTCGCCACCTTATTGTTTGGAGCGGCTCCACCACGTCCAAACCGTTTCCCATTCC
>BJCM01217459.1:0-19255 GCA_018326385.1 Flaveria bidentis | reverse complement strand
TATATATAATTATTATTTATTTATCAAGCCACAACATGCGAGGCCTAATAATGCTTTCTTTCTACGTTACAAGCTCCAATGCGAGATAACACCGTTGTGATGTGTGTAAATAGGTTCGGAAACATGTAGCTACGTGTGATAACGTCATCATGAGTGTGCTATGTTTCGCTTTAAATTTTAGTTGGGGAATAAAAATCCGTCACATAGTGCGCGAGTAAAAAAATTAGTTATATATTTAAATACAACTAGAAGGGTGCCCGTGAAATGTGGCGGGGCAACATTTTACATTCGACACGAATTTCTAATTTTTATTATTCTTATAACAATTTCACAAAAGTTTATTGTATTTTTTCTAAGTTAAAATTTAAACACCAAATAAATGAATTTATACGACAACTTATGCATTAACTTATTCTACCTTACAAAATACATATCGGTCTAGCAAAAAAATTACACCAAAACGTTTAAAAAAATGCTTATTTATGATGATAGTATCAAAAAGTTTTTAAACAAGATAGATTGATATAAAAAATCTAAAAACAAATTAAGTTTTTTGGTTTATGGGTAGATAATGTAAAGTATTATGTAATTTGTAATAATTATAAAGTTATTATGTAACTAATTGAAAATGTTGATTTGTAAATAATGTTAAAAATATTATTTTACCTTTAAAAATAGTTGTACTTTATACGTTAAATGATATAAGTATTTTTAATTTAATGGTACGTTAAAATAGTTTTTTTACATGTACTAAATTATTTATACTAAATATTATACTTTATATATAATATAAAATAGTTTTTTTACATGTACTAAATTATTTATACTAAATTATTCGTTTTGGAATGTACATTCTAGTTTAGCTAACGTCACGGGTCAACTTTAGCTCTGTTAAACCACAGCTACAAGTTTGATGGAATCTTTGCCGTGTGCTTGTAATTTGCTACCTCCACCTATGACCTATATTTAAGTCTAAATAAAATTCAAAATATTTTATTGAGGGTTTAATTGATATAATAAATACCTATTTTGTGAGACAAATGACAATAGGTTAAATTCATAAATTGTAAATTTCAAATTGAGAATATAATGTTATTTAACACAGATACATATCACCCAACATGATTTAAACAAAAAATTGTTTAAATGGTATTGGGTAATGTATATGTAATAAAGAGAAAAAATAAATAAATTAATCAAATCATTTGGTACTTGATTTATGTTTAAGGTGTAAAACGTTTTGTAAAATTTTGAATATAATATTATGATATTTTTTTTATTTTTTATTATGTTTTGACATGAATGTTATTTTACTACCGAGCCGTGTCAAAATTTGTTTGTTTTTTATAACTTTGGGTATACAATACTATATAAAATTATGAATATATCATTGTGACATTCTTATTTTGTTTATATTTTATTACGGATTTTATTCGAGATAAGCCCGTCTCCACTCAAGTCTTACTATCATACTAGTTTGAGTAATTAATAAAGTATATATATGAATTGTTTGTCGAAAATTTTATGACAAATCCTACAGTAAATTTTAGGCGAGTCCTACTAGATCAAAACAAACAATAATATATTGATATTTGTCTTAAAGGACTAAAAGCTTTAATAGAGATGATGATAGTTATGATAGTTCTTAATGGTCATGACAAGTTTAGGCTTTATTGGCTCATAATGGACCATGATGAAGGTCATATTAGGTCTTTTGAGTGTCGGGATCAAGTTTAAGTGAGTAGAGAAAGGAACAATTGTTAGTTTTTGTTTATTGTGTTAACTTATTAGCCAAATGTAGTGAATATTTATCTTTTTTTGTTATTTTTTATGTTATAAGAACCAGTGTAACAAATAGTTATACCGTACGACGCCAGTACGACGCCACTGATGTAAAAATTTCTCATCTTTTCAAAAATTTTCTTCTTTTTTAAAAAATATCATCCTTTTCTAAAACCTTCTTAACTTCTTTGTATAATTTTACCTTTTATATAAATTACACCATTAAGTATATCATTCTTGTATCTTTAATTCATGCATAGTCTTGCTATATATTTTTTAAAAACTTTTAAATTCCTTGTGAACCACTAGTTATACCACCGTAATGCTAACTTATAATAGCGACATGATTCGTCATCAATCACTAGTTTGGTTAATAAATTAACACACTAAACAAGAGTTAACATTTGTTTCTTATCTAGTATATCCGGATCATAACATTTGGATCATATTAAAATTATAATTGATTGTCCAATAGAAAGAAAAACAAATAAAAAGAGAGATTCATGGGTTTTGTTTGGGTGTATTTGTCCTATATAAAAAACCCTCAAATTTGCCTTTTACATTTTATATATTTATTTATTTATTTATCTATTATCTATTTTCTATTTACAAAGGATGTGCTTGCCTTATGCTATCCTCCATCACTCCCGTTTTTCTGCTTCATCTTCTTCCCCCTTTATCTCTCTTTACAAACTCTTCCCATTTTCATGCATTCTTGTCCAAAAATCTGCTTTTTTCATAGTTGATTTTTGTCAAAATCTCCATAAAATCAGACCACATCATTATCTCTTTATGTGCTCATTATCTCGAGTAACTAAAGTCGAAGAGGCTGCAGCTTATTGGTTTTAAATTTTCTTATCAGGTCAGTTCATGCCCAAATTCTACCATTTTTACTGCTTTTTGCTAGTGGGGTTTTGTTATTTCGTTGAAAAATTGCAAGATTTTTGGGAAATATTGTTGGGGATATATGGCCGTATAGGTTTACGGCACTGTTTTTCATCTTTCTAGAGCTAAGTATGATGCTATTTATGTGTGATTTCTGTTGGGTTGTTGAGGAACTGTGGGAAATTTCATTTCTTGATATAGCACAACTGTAGTTGGTTTGTTCTTATGTTCTTGTTGCAGGACCAGATGATAGAAACTAAATTGCATTTTTGATTTATATTTGTTATGCCTTTTGTTTTTAGAATTGATGATTGAATGCGGATTTGGCCTGCTAAAACCTTTTAGTTATTTGGAATTACCAAAAAAAAATAAAAAATAACTTAATTGAGATTGACATTTATGAAGCCTTGCGATTGAAGCCATAGTAGTTCATTGGATGGTATCCAACGGTAGGATCTGAACTTATAGGCGATTTTATACGGGCTTAAAGTTATGTTCTTTTGACTGTTATTTTCTCTAAGAAGCAAGTTAGAGTTTGTTTTGGGGCAAGATTTTGTACTTTTATGTTTTAAGGATTTTATGCCAATACCTGAAAAAAGTGTTGGAATCTGCTTTTTTTTCTTTATAATTAGGACAGAATGAGAGTGTAATTGTCAAGGTTGTGAGAAACATTTTAGAAACTCTTTTGAATTATATATCTGGATAATCAAAAAGAATTATTCTGGGCTGCTCTTTAATTTTTCCTTTAAGTTACTTCTGTCAACTATTAACATGAACTGATTCTCATTGTCTCCTTGCTGAAGTCAAGAACTCTTGATTCTAATCACTTTGTCTCCAACTTAAGAATCCTACACTGGTTTCTAAAGACCACCCCTCCATCTCTTCCACACAGACACAAAAAGTTAATATTTGTTTCATTAGTATATAGTACAGCTTAGGTAAGAACTAGAGATCAATCCTAGGGAAAACAAGGAAGCTACCAATAGTTAATCGTTAATGAATATTAGCGAAAACAAATAAAAAGATTGATTCTTAAACTAAGGAAAACTTAAACTTAAGAACTAATGAAAACGCAAAATCACTTGAACAAGATATCAGAAGAAAGAAACTATCACCTATGTATATGATGCTTTTAACTTCTCCTTGATTGACTTAATTGTTTGACTTATGAACTGTTCCCTGAACAGACTAGCTTCCCGCTAAGGATGCATCTAGTCAAGTAAAAACCTAAAGCTCCCTCCAAGTCCCACTGCCTGGCTACCCTAAGATCTAGTAATATGAAGTACCAACAGGTGTATGAAATGCTGGCCCCACTAAGGGCTCATAATCCCATAACAAAGGAAGGAATGCAGTCATGCACTATAGATAAAACTATGAAGTAAACTTAATTCCAATTAACAAATGACTTAGGACCGCCTAATAACCTCAAGAAATTGTACCTCGCTTTCACATAACCTACAAACAACTAGATATCCTAACAAGGCAGTTGATTCTTATATTCAAACCTAATTTCAAAGTTAGCACACCTATTCAGCCAACTATACATCGGATCTGTCTGATACCATTAAAGTCTCAATCCCTAGATTGTAAACAACTCTAATATAATTGTATCTAAACAAGGAACATAAGTTTTTCAAGATTAAAAACAAACCAAAAAACATAATCAACTTAAATAAGCACACATTCATGCATTGAAAGATATAGAATAATGTTCTTTTAAACTCAATACATAACATAAGTTAAACAATCAAACAATAACCTAAGTGATAATAAAAAGATCTAGCCACTCATAATATGTATAGTTTAATACATATGATACCACTTGTAAGAAAAAAAACCAATTGGCTTATTCATTAGTAAATGGGTTGAAATTGCCACCTCTACATTTTTACAACTCTTTTTTATGCTTCTCCAAGTCTGACAAACCCAATGGCCATTGTTATAGTATATATAGAAAATAATAATAACAATCAGTTTTTGACAAGTCCAACTAGCCCAGAATTTCAAGTGTTGTTAAGACTAATTAGCGTAAGGAGATATAAAACATCATCATGTGACCAAAGTTTTTTTACATGGTTAAGGTTAATGTATGCTAATATTGATGATTTTAGGTTTTTTGTTTGAGGAGCTCCTTCAATGGAGACACTATCTTCATCTACTTCAATGCCTTTTCCAAGAGAACCAGCCAATTATGATGAGACTGCTATGCATCAAAGCTTGCTTTTTTCTGAAAGTCTTAAGGCATTTTTCTGTCCTTTTACTCGTTCGGCAATTAAAAGACCTGATTTAACTGTATTATGTGCATTTATTTTCAGGATTTAAAGAATCTAAGAAAGCAATTGTACTCTGCTGCTGAATACTTTGAACTATCATACACCAACGATGACCAAAAGCAATTGTGAGTAGTTTGTTAAAGTTAATTTACTCATTAATAACTAAATCACATCATTTAATCATTTTAATATGATAAGTAAAGGCGGAAAATTTAGCAAGTTGGGAAATGGGTATGTTTGATATGGTTTAAAGTGTGTAGAGATTCAGCCAAAACCATTTTTTCCCAAAGTTTTAAATTTTTTATCCCTAGAGTTAGCGTGTCAGATTAGATAAAAGAGTTACATTTGTTCAATAATAATCTAAAAATTTTGAATCAAAATAATTTATGCATGAAAAATATACTTTACCTTTTGAACTTATTTTCTGTTAAACTATATTTTCCTTAATCCATTTGACCCATTAGAGATAAAGCATAACCCAAATAAACTTATTCATAAGTAAATAAACCAGATTGCCATTTCTAACAATAAGTGCTGGTTTTGACCTTGAAAATCAAGATATGTCTTTTCTGTGATCTGGACTGTATTATTGTAATTAGTTTATAAAGATGTAAACTTAACTTTTGACATTAGAGTTTCTCATTTGTATGCTTATGAACTGGTCAACAGAGTGGTTGACACATTAAAAGATTATGCCATCAAAGCTCTAGTCAACACGGTTGACCATTTGGGTGCTGTTTCTTACAAAGTCAACAATGTAATAGATGAAAAGGTTGGAGAAGTTTCTGGCGCCGAGCTCCAGGTATCATGCATTGAACAGGTAGTGTTTGATTTCCTCCTTTTCTACGGTCGATATTACATTGTCTTGCCCTTTCTACAGATATGATGAGATACCATAGATCTTTCTTAAAATGTTGAAGTTGACCAAAGAATTATAGTCACATCTAGACGACTTTGAGAAACCTGTATAAATTCATTTGCACTTGCTTTAAAAATTTTGTGGTGATACTTGAAGTGGCAAAATGGGCATGGTTTAAACAAGTAGTTATCTAAATATATCCATTTATATTTTTGATACTTTAACAGTTCTAAAAATATAATTCCAGTAATATATAAATATTTAAATATTTAAATATTTAAATAAATTAGGAGGTTGTACGCAATATAAGTATTGTTTGACCCATTTGACCTGCTTCCTTTTTATCTATTTTTATTCTACACAGTTGAGATTTGCATAACCCAAATTGATGAATTCATAAGGAAGGCCGAGAATGCCACCTCTATAAATGAGTGAAGCACCTTGCTCAAAATATGAACTTTATGAACTTGAAGATCGCTCTTTTTGCTCAAAATAAGAAATATTTTTGTGTCAAATTTTGACTTCTTTTATCTTTGACATTGCAGCGACTAAGAATATGCCACGGATATTTTGATCATGAAGGTGTTTCCCAGCAGTCTTTGCTGATAAGTACTCCAAAGTACCATAAGCGATACATCTTGCCAGGTACCGTATTCATATGCTTGACTATTAGTTAAATATCTAAGATACCTTTCAAGAAAGAGAGATCAAAGAATCTTGGAAATCCAAATAAGTAATTTCAACTTGAGAACTTCTGTGAAGTGGAGACGTTGAATTTCTCATGGCATAGATAGAGTTAACTTATTCTTAGTTATTATATCATAGAGGTTGATATTTTCTGATTGATATCAGTTGAGGAGATGATGCAAGACCAGACCGGAACTAAATTAAAGCACAACAAATACATCGTGGATGATAAACATGATTGGCATGGAAATAAGAATGGTAAGAATTCTCATTTACCATTGTGCATGATTCATTAGGAGTGTCAGGATGGATGTGATAAGTAACATGTCAAAATGTGTCAATTCGAAACAGGTTGGGTTGGCTCTTTTGTTCAGTTTTTTTTAATTCTTTTTTACAAATTTAGAAGTTAATTATGATTACCCACTTAGTACTATTACAATAAAAAATAGTTGTCAAAGACACATGTCTAGGTGCCCAGATAAGACAAGGCAAGGCATTCCCATGAGACTCCAGCCAGATTCTGCAAATTCTGGCCAATTTCCAGTCTGAACAGGTCTAAGCAACTCCACTGGTCTGAAAATTCCAAAAATTGTGCGGAACAAGCCTAAAACAGCCTGAACTAGCCCTATACCAACCTTAAACATGTTTAAAACCCCTAAATCGGTCTTTTTACATCATCCGCCTTGCTTAAAAAAGGCTCTCTTTTTAAGCGTCTTGAGCCTAGGCCCAAGGCTCACCCTTTGCTCCTTGAGCGCGCCAAGCCTTTGACAACTTTAACAGTAAATAATCTAAGCTGAATATAACTATCAAGGAAGTAGAACTCAAAATTGTATTTGAGAAACTTTAAACCTGTTTGACCCATTCCCCTCTTAACTTGACTTTTTTTTCATTTCATCCATTTGAGAAAAAATACAAACCAAATTGACTCATTCTCGACTAAATCGGCTGAATCTTCACATTTATGGTGACAGTGACATGATCTTCTTCTTTGATTTTTTGTCCATATGCAGGAATTGATCAAGCTACCATCAGCGAAAAGCCCACAACTTTAGTCAGGTAAATTTTAATCATAAGATTACATGTGTTTAACGAAATCTTAGTCTAATAAATCAATAAAAAATGCAGAAAAGGACGATCTCCATCTCCTTCACGGGCTTCTCAACAACCTGAATCCTTTTCTTTTGAGGGCACAGTAACAAGAAAAGACATTGGTTAGTATATGTTAATCAGGCAATTTGCATTTAATAGGGACATACTTTCAAGTCGATTTATATGTTAGTGAACTTACTTTGACAATCCATGTTTCAAGGCCTGTGTTACAAGTAAATATAGGGAATCCGGTTACCTAAAATAGTAGTCTACTTTTGGTGAATGGGCCCCTTATTCGATATAAACTTATAGGATAACCCTTCACCTTATGTTCACTATAATAAAATTGACTGAAATTTTGTACCTTAAGTTCTAGTGGGTTATGTAAATGCATTTCTTTTTTGGTTATTTCTAATTTGTACCTTTTTGTATTTTGACAATTCAGAAAAGAGACCAGTTTCACCACGCCGGTTTCCTTCATTGCGTGGTGGATCTTTTTCTAGGTCAACCACTCCAAACTCTAGATCAAATTCAAGATCTTCCACCCCAAATCGCAGTCGGTCAACAACTCCAACCTCAATTGCACAACAACAGGTAAATTACACCAAAAAGTTTCTTTTCTATAAAAAATTGCGATGGAGGTATTTGAGATAAATATAAGGGGAGGCTACACACACAACTGACAGTTTATTAACACACCACTTTGATTTGATGCTATATGGCTATATAAAAGGTGAAACCAAGAAGTTAAACACCCATTTAGAGCTCGTTTACAAGGCTAACCATAAACAAACTCTCATTCAAATATTGAAACACACGACGTACAGGTAGGGGCATATATAAACAACTTATGCTTTTCACTGAAAACAGCTATTACCAAGGGTAAACTTATAATTTCAAATCCACCTAGAATAATTAAAATAAGCAACCATGAAATGTTATACAGAACAATTTATGTCATCTTATACATTTTAGGGTTTCTGCTAATTCCTAGATAATAATAAATTATATGCAGCATACAGCACCTCGGAAATCAGTATCAATGCATAGGAATGATCATCCAGACGTGTATAGAGAAGCTGATCAAATCCCAAGCAAAACCAAACGGCTTCTCAAGGCGCTGCTTAGCAGACGAAAGACAAAGAAGGATGAAATGCTTTACACTTATTTGGATGAATACTGAGGTCAAAAACAGTGCAAAATTGCTACCTGGGTTATTCGAAAGTAGCTACAAATGTATGATTGTCAGCAGCTGCATTTTGCACCTTAGTATGTGCAGATGTGATTATTAGATGGAATACTTGTAGATTTAGTGTTGGACCAATGAAGGCTGGTGTATTCCATTGACTTCAATTATATCATGAAAAATGCAACCACTTTTATTATTACATGCTTCTGTTTGCTGTGTTTCTTGAAAGTCAGAAGAAAACCATGTTTTAACTTGATAAATTGATGATTTTAGTTAGAGAATCTCTCTGGAATGTACACAAGCTGAGTTGTTCGTAAACTGAGATTGACTTGTCAAAATCTCGAATTGATTTGTCAAAATCTCAAATTGATTTGTCAAAATCTCGAATTGATTTGTCAAAATCTCGAATTGAGCAGTATTTAAACACATGAGCTGCCTACATATCCTAATAATAGTAATAAACTGTGACAGTCTTGACAGAATTATTGTCATAAGAACCAGGGTTGGTGAACCCAACCCACCCCCATCTACAAGCGATCCCCTAAATGCTACCACTGTTGGAACCCCAACTCAACCTAACAATTTTCAAGTTTACAACTCACATTCCATTCTACAATTTTAAGTCACATATAGACGTGTATATCGGCTTATGGCTGCTTTTAATACCTGAATGGCACTCGGAGACATCTATTTATATTGCAACACAATGGTCGAACGGGGAACTACCGTTGCAGACCAAGAAATGAATTTAGAAACGGTGGTGACTGTTACTGTTGGTGAGCACATGAAGCCACGGCACCTCTACGACTGGTCATCAGGTGGGTTGAGATTAGCAAGGGAGGCAGCAATCAAACTAAACTGGGAGGGGGGTTGTTTTATTATTTTTCAATAAATTACATAAATTTTCATTTAGAAAAGTGCAAAATTACATAAGTAGTCCTTTTAGTTTGTCACAGGATCAACATAATCATTTTACACAAACATAAAATAAACAAAGTAGTTCTTGAACTCAAGCATGTTACAAAACGAAAATAATATAACTCATAGATACAACTTTTACAACTTTTTTTTACCTTAAAGGAGTGACTAGAGGCAAAAACACGAACATTTTGTATGATTAACAGATACTATATATAAGTAATTATATATGTAAGGAACTAAAATAATTTAATACATAAGCCGACCCTACGATTAGCTTTTAAAATGACTCGAGGACCGTGGTCAAATTTTAAACATTAAGTTCAAAAGTGGGCTGAGTTCCTTTGGTTTACACCCTTACCATCTTTTAAATCTTTGAAATATAGCGGTATAAAGACATCAACTAACTGATACAAAGATCTACTATGGAAAATCAGCCTTCTCGTCAAATTTATAGTTGAAGAAACTAAATGTCACATACATTAAATGATTTAATAAGAAAATAACTACTAGTAAAGAAACAATATGCATCTACAGAACATTGTCCGTGAAACAGTATCTTATGCTCAGAAAATTATAAATTCCACATACATAAAATGATTTGAGTTTGAAGATCATGACTTATAGTTCCACGCTTTTACCAAATTGTTCAATTGTTTTGGTAGCTAGTGTTAGAACATCCACAAACGCACTATAAGATGCACGTAGAAATCTAGCTTCAGTTGCTTCAAATCGCCTGTAATAACATTTTTGACAAAGTTAAAAAACTTAAGAACACAATGTTTTTCTTGAAACTCACAAAAATCTCATAATTCTACCTAGAGGTGGCAATGTGGGTCAAAATAGGTAATTTTTGGAACATCTCGAGTTGAATTGACATTATCACTTTTGGTCACAATGCACAATTTTTTTCTAAATTATTAGTGTTTAATAGGGTTACAAAACTTATGTTATACAATATCCACCTAACTATGTGACTTTAATGATACAAGTTCTATGCATAAGAAAACACTTTGAGTGACCTATGCCTGTTTTCCTTTATGCAAAATTTAACAATCTGATCCGTTTAAAAAAAAGCTTAACCCGACTTGGCCCATTAAAAGTAAACACAAAGATATTGCCAATTTGCCACCTCTAGTTTAATAATAAACATGGATCAAAAACTCACACTGAAAGTTTCCCGTTTGAGACAGACATCAACCGCCTAACTTTATCTGGTTGCAGCTGCAAATGAGAAAACAAAATAGTAAAAACATGAGAAGTAAAGGTGGTAAAACTGGCAGGGTAGGTACCAAGTCAAAATTTGTAATATTTTTAGGCTTTGGGTCAAGGTAATCGGAGAGACCTTTTTTTACCAAAAAAATTATTTTTCTTTTACAAATAGCCAGCGTGATTAGAAATCCTATATTCTTCCATTAATAACCTAATTTTTTGAATGAAACAATTTAGGAGGCTTCATGAATTAAAAGAATACACTTGGGATTACTTTTAACAATTAAACTCAGTTGGCCCATTTACTTTTCAGCTAACTATTTGATTTGAACTGGGTTCTGTTTGAAATAAAACATAACCCAAATCAAATGATACATAAGTAAATGGGTCAGAAGTTGCATACTCTAATGCTGTGGTTATGAACTATAAAGATAGAAGGGTGCCCGCGCAATGCGTCTCGACGACATTTTACATCTAACACGTGTTTTTAATTTTTGTTATTTTTATAGTAATTTTACAAAAGTCTATTATATTTTTTCTAAGCTAAAATATAAAACATCAAATAAATGAGTTTTGCACAATGACTTGTATATTTACGTATTAAATTATTGTACCTTACAAAATACAAATCAGTTCACCAAAAATTTTACACCAAAACGTTTAAAAAATACACAGGTTACGATTGTAGTCTCAAAAAGTTTTTAAAGATGATAGATTAAAAGATATATGTGAAATCTTAAAACAAATTAAGTTTTTTTGGTTTATGGTTAGATAATATAAAATTTTATGTAATTTACAGTAAGTGTAAGGTTATCATGTAACTAATTGTAATGGGTAATCTGTATATAATGTTAAAAATACTATTTTACCCTTAAAAATGGTTGTACCTTATGCATTAAGACACATATGTGTTCTTAATTTTAGGGTATCTTAAAATACCCCTCTCATATGCTTTATATATAGTATAGATAAGGAACAAGAAGACACAAATATTAACTAATATAAAGCAGTACCTCCTTGTCAACAGCCAATGCTGAGTATACAATGCAAGCATTTTCCTCAGATCTGTAATCTACTTCCAGATCACTGCAGCAGAATCCATATAGCAGGAATGAACAAGAAGCATGTGTGCCATATGTTTGTATTGAAGCAAATATTTGGATAACAAATTCAAAAACTAGCAGAAAGCATACAAGTACTGGCACTCATGCCAAAGAAAGCATTCACATATGCCTCACAGATTCTCACTCTCCACAGCAATCAAGTCATTCATCATACAACCATACACTAACATTACAGAAAAACTACTTGGCATAAAGATCCTTTCATCAAAAACAAGATGCTTACATAATTAAAAAAAAAGGTTGAAGTGTTGAACATCTGTCAAAAACTAATAAGAAATTGATCTGTGCAACTTAAAACCATCAAAGACGAAGGGACTAACAGGCAGGCCATAAGAAAAGCTCAAGATTGCAGTTTAATCCTCATTGAGTTCCCAAAGGGTAACTTTTTGGATATTTATAGAGAAAGACTCACCAGCTGAACTCCCACTGAGAGAGACCCTTTTCTTGGGCATTTGTTTCATTGGCATAAGTCACAACATCCATCTTTACCCAACACTATCATTGACAAAACAAAAACACAACAAAAAAGATTGAGTTATCAAAGTAAAATCACACACGTAATTCAGATGATCCCACCGCCCATTTGGGTACAAAACTATAAATCCATAGTGATTTCAGAGCAGACCCATTAAATTGTTTCAAAAATTGAAGTGGCATTTCATCGAACAGCTTATGTGCGTGCCGTAAAACCATAAACCCATAAAAGAAAAGATAAAAGGATAAACTCATAGTAATTTAAGAGAAGAATCAATAAAGAAAACAGTAATTGTTTCACACGTTGCATCGAACAGCTTATGTGCTTACCCGAAGACGACGCCGCCGATAACCACAATTGGTGTGGCCTTTCGTATACGAGAAACGACTCTATTAGTATTAGGTATTGGCCCTTTGGTATGTGGATGTGAATTATATTATATTATAAAGAAATAAATTAAACTCAAGTTTTTTTCTAATTTAATAACTTATTATAAATAATCATTTTTTTGTTAAAATCTATAATCTTTTTGGTTGGTTATGGTTCGATATGCATATATAAATCCTCATCCTCATACCCAAATAAAAAAAGTTAAAAAATGTCACGGTGTCTTTTTAATTTTATATTCATGTCTAAAATCATTACAAATTTTAAAGCAAATAATTAGCACATTTGTTAACTTACCTCATTTTAGGTAACTAAATCAAAATTATTTTAATAGATTAATATTTTAGATAAATAAAACTAATAAATTGTTTAACTACATATGTTTTATTCAAAATTTTGTTTATCTTCAATTTAATTATTGAATCATACATATTTGAATTTTGCATGAAAACGCTTTTATAGGTAGAAAAAAAATTCAATTAAAAAAACTTCAATTAAAAAAACTTCAATCATATTACATAGGCATTTTGAATTTTAATAATCTAAATAATTACTCATTTTGAATTTTAATAATACACACTATTGATTTAACCAACAATAATTTCAACTTTTATTTTTATTACCAACAACAATTCTAGTATATTACATGGAAAACCAAAAAGATTCAACAAAATTGACATTTCAGATGAAATTTTTAGATTTTGTATATTAAAATAACAACTATAAAATGATAAGTATTATCATTGTACAAGTGATATTATAATTTACAACTATTGCTTCCAATGTTCTGAATAAAGTTTTATTTTCTGTCTTTTTTATGTAATAACTGATTTTAATAATTACAATTATATACAAACATAAATGTTCGGAATAAATTTAAGCTTTTTAAAGCTAGTATAGTTATATATGCTTATTGTTATTATACAAACTAGATTTAAAACCATTGCTATGTAGCAGGGTGCTTCTATCATTTTATGAAGAAAAAAAGGATTAAAATATCCAAACAAAACTAAAACAAAAAAACTCCCACTTAAAGGTTTGAACCCGAGGGAGGCATGGATTGATAGCATGCCCCTCTACCGTTGGTCAACCGGACTTTTTGCGTAAAATATTAGTTATCAATTATATTTTATACAAACGTTATTTTAGGAAAACTGATATGTGAATAAATATACATGTTAATAATATATATCATTCCTCTTTTTAAACATTTTTGTTGCAAATTCAGTTAGATCAATACTTAATTGTGTTCTATTTGAATTTATGTAGGTTAGTTGATGACTTGGTGATTTTATTGGTAATACTCAAGCATTAAGTGAAGTTGTTGAAGTTTGGCTTATGACATGACCATGTTGAATTTTGACATGGTCATATCAGATGGTTCAAGAATTACAAGTCTAATGACACGACCATGTCGTTATAGACATAGTCATATGTGGCACTGACATTCCTTTTAAGTCAAAATAAAACCTCATTTGTAAACAATAAGTAGAAAAACAAGAAACCCTAGCCCCTTTTATCCTCCAAGTGACTTTTAAGTATTTGTTGAAGAAAGAAGACCAAAATTGAAGATCAATTGCTCCAAGGATGAATTCAACACCATACAACCCACCTTTACTAATTTTGGTTTGAAAATCTCTCGATTTACCATGTTTTCTTCCATGTTTATGAGTTTGGTTGTGGTTTTTGTAGGCCTTATGGGCTAAACACTCTTAATCACTTAGATTAGATGAAGCTTAGCATACTTTGACATCTTGTATGTGACTCTTGGTGATGATTAGGTTAATGGTTATTACAAAGTTATGAATGCACTTTAATGCTTGTGTGTACATGTTTAGCTTGAGAAAATGTTGAATCTTGTGGGTGTTATAACCCAATTATGTTGGAAAACCATGTGTGTTAGAACATCTATTCATGAGTTGCATACATTAGTGTGTGATTTATGACATTTGACTAGGAATGACGAATGAGGGTTTAATAATTAGTAAACTTGAATAAGTGTGCATCATTATACATATGTTTGAGAAAACCATTGTGTTTGTTATAAATTTCTCCAAGCTTTGTATATGTGTAACTACCGATTATACGTATATTTATGGTTCATGTATTCGTGTTAGGATATTCATAAGTTGAGGAATTTGCATAACTGCTGTTACAATACACAAATTAAGGTGGTTATCATATGTTTGTCATGTTAACTTTCCAAAGTTTGTGGGTTTGAGTATCCTTGACAGGAGCCCAAACCATATTTCACATTGGCTTAATAATATCATTGGTTTTTCACGGCATAACGTTAGGTGGCTATTGTGTGTTTATCGTTCTAGCTTTCCAAAAAGTTATATAATTGGATAACCTTGACAAGAGTCTAATTTATATCCATATTTCATGTGTAGAAAATGATCTCACCATAGGTTCATGCATGTTGTTATTGTTTTGCTAAGCGGATTCATAAGTCTAAGTGATATCTTCCTCCAATTGATTATCTTCATATTTTTCTACTTTCTTCAATTAGTTTAATTGTTAGCTAAATTAGTTAATTATAATATTCACAAATCATCTTTCATCGGCTAGATAATGATAAAGATTTATATCAGGAGTTCTCGTGTCCATGTATCGATATCTGGTTCTTACCAAAAGCTATACTACCAATCGATAGGTACACTTGCCTATCGTGTGTGTAGTTAGTTATAAGGTGAAAATCATTTCATAATTTAAAGCTTTATTGTGTAAAATCCATCACTAAAATCTATATATCAAAACACACATCAAGTTTTTGGCGTTGTTGCCGCGGACACGACAATTCTGAGAAAGGTCAGAGTCATTATGTTGGATCAAGAAGAAGGCTGGTGCAACCAAAACCTAATAACTTAGACAAATTTTGGTGCTACTTACAAAGGCTTCCGAAGCCAAGTGTGGAACTTCCGAAGGAAGTAGAGTTCTTTCGAAGACAAACTCTACTTCCGAAGTCAAAGAACTTACTTCCGAAGATCGAGTCTGAGAAGAAGAAATTAGAAGACTACTTCCAAAGTATGATAAAAAGAAGAAGTCCTCAAGCCTCGGAAGAAGTAGCTTCTTCCGAAGTGTAAGTGGCTTCGGAAGTACTTGGTCTTCCGAAGTCATTTAACCTTCGGAAGACACTGCTATGAACCAGTGGACATAAGTATGGTCTCTGACACTCCGCTGCAGACCTCTGATACTGCATGACACTATCTGAAAGAGCCATGTACTTGACCATACTTTATTCCACTGTTCACCTTTTATGTTAGTACAAGTTACCAACTTTAGTTGGTGACAAAAGGTAAGTCAGGGACATGTCCTGACTACCATATCTCAGATAAGACTTTATCTGAGATACCTTAAACTATAGCTTTGTAGTATTTGCTTTAGTTACAGGATCCCAGTTGGTATCAAAGTATATCCGGCTATAGGTAGTATTATATATTGTTTCTCATTATAACTCATAACACCATGCTTGTAAGAGTCTTGTAACATTTGAGTTGAGAAGCAATATATGCAAGTACCTTGAAAATTACTTCTTGTGTTTAATTATTACTTATTATATTGTTATCAACTCTTAGAGACTCTGCCTTCATTCGAGTGTAGTTCAAGTGAGTTTGAGAGAAAACAAAGTGTTAAGTGATATAAACCGATCTTGCAATTGGTATCAGAGCTTTTTAGGCTCTTGATTGTGAGATTTAACCATCCAAATCAACCTGTTTTTCACTCCTCCTTACAACTCACTCAAAATGGCCCTTAACAAATTCGAAGTAGAGATGGGAACTATGACCAAAGCTCCCATCATTACTCCTAAAAACTTCAGGTCTTGGAGCTGAAGAATGGAAGGCTTCATCAGATACCAAGATAGCAGAATGTGGAACTCCATTGTCAACGGCCCGTATAAACCCAAGGTGGCAGCACCTGGTGGAAACGGTGCCATGATAAAAAAGGTTGTTGAAGATCATTCTGACGAGGACTGGAAGAAGATGGATATTGACAGCAATGCAATGACTATTCTTATGACTACAATACCCAACTCCATCATGGTGGGGTTTGAGCATTGTAAGTCTGCCAAAGAACTGTTTAATGCACTTGCTCAGATGTACTCAAGCTCCAATGACTCCAAGAAGGACTCACTGAAGCAGCAGTTCGAGAACTTCACCTATATTGCTAGAGAGTCTCTCAGCCAGCAGTATTTCAGGTACATGGATCTTATTTCTTCTCTTCAGTCTGTGAAGATCACTCCTGAACTTAGAGATCTCACAAGAAAGTTCATGAGTGCTCTTCCAAATGAGTGAACATTCTACTATGTCTCTATCAAGAGGACAGAGAACTGAACACTCTCACCATGACCGAACTCTATGGCATCCTTGATGGATACCATCTGGAGATAGAGAGCAAGAGGGGCCATCAGACAAGCAGACCTCTGAGTCTTTCGGCTAGCAAAGATTTAATAGTTGTTGAGGGCTCAATACCCCCATAACCTCAGCACTACTTGACATACAACGAACAGCCATCCTGCTCATCTGGACCATACATTACCTTCCCTGAGACTCCAAGGTCTCAATAAACTCAGCATAGTTCCTTTCAGGACAACTTTGCCTTTGTCTCAGGAAGTGGACACTCTGGTGATTTTCAATACTGTTTTGATGATCTAGAGTGTTTCAGTCCAGACAATGTAGAGTATATGGACATTGTCCAACAGATGGCTCTTTTAACCTACAGAGCGAAAAAGTTCTTCAAGAGATCTGGAAGGCAATTCCCTCATAACCCAACTACAACAAGTTTGGGTTTGACAAAACCAAGGCCAAATGTACCAACTGTAACCAACTTGGTGATTTTGCAAGGGAATGCAAGGCTCCCAAGATAAATCCGGGAACCCCACATTCCTCCACACATCCCTTTACATCAAAGCCCACTAGAAAGTCAACTGAAACAGCTTCAATGGCTCAAGAAGTTGACTGGAGCTTCATGATACAGGATGTGACTCCTGCTCAAGCACTCATGGCAAGAACAAATGATAACAAGGTATATGAACATCTTTGTACTCCTACTTGTATTGCTAAGGTTAAACTATTAGGACTACAATATGGAAATTAAATATGATATTGAGTCTTTAAATATCTTGAAATCTGATTTTAAAAGGACTGAATCTGACTACCAAAAGAAAATTGAAGAGTTAAAGAAAACTGTTTCCCTATTAAAATATGAACACACAAACTACAAGACTCAAATCAAGGATTTAATATCCAAATTGTCTGAGGCTCAAGCCTAGCTTATCACTGCTGAGGCTCAAGCCAGGAAGTATGCCATCTCTGAGCAAAACTTCCAAGCTATTATTGCATCATCCTCCCACTCCAAAATCTATTATCAGAACAAAGGAGGGTTAGGGACCAATGAAATTGCTCCACCACATTTTTATGAGTCCATAAGACAACCTAGATGTGGTACTGAAGAGCAAGAGGTCCCATCTGCTGACCCATCTTCACATGAGTTGAAGAATGTTGCAATAATAGGGGACACCACAGGGAAGGAACAGGTAAAACGACCTACCTCTCCTAGTGAAGATCAAACCCTAACCACCAAAGCCAGAAGAAGCAGAGCTAAAGCTGCCAGAAGAACTGCTAAGAAAGTGGCTGAGTCTAAGCTGATGATTGACCCAAAACAAAAGGGTGTCTTTATCTTAGCTGAATTCCAGGTGGTAGGTACTTCTGATTCAGGAAAGAAGTGTAGTACCAACACTCCTGTCCTACCAAAGGATCAGAAGTTGAAAGGAAAGGTTATTGACAAAGAGAAAAAGAGTAAGAATCAGCAACCTACAAGCTCCCAAAAGACTAACATTACATGCATAATGTGTGGTCTGCAAAATCACATGGCTAAAGATTGTTACTACAATCCTGCTAGCACACATTATGCAAATAATGTTAGTAAGGAAGGAGTCAGGGAAGGTTTCTCATTTGGAGCTTATCAGATGGTCCAAGTGATGAAAAAAGGAAAGCTAGTTTCCGAAGCTAGGTTGTCTTCGGAAGAAAATCCTTCTTCCGAAGGGAAAATGGCCTCGGAAGCAAAAGCTGCTAAAAATCTGAAGAACAAGAAAGTTCCCTTGAAACCATCCCAGAAGAAGACTACTTCGAAAGAAAAGATGGTGAAGGCTTCTTCCGAAAAGAAAGAAGCTTCGGAAGAATGCCATGCTGCAAAAGCTTCAACAAGCTCATCCTCTTTGATCAACCAAAGGATGGATCGGAAGATCAAGATGGATGCTGCAGCCCAAACCTCTTCTTCAAAGACATCCATTGAACCCCCATGCTTAACCTTTGGTTCAATTATGTCACTATCATTGGAAGAACCCAAGACCAACAAGGCTTGGGTCTCCAATCA
>BJCM01217403.1:0-30875 GCA_018326385.1 Flaveria bidentis | reverse complement strand
ACAATCTTGTCTGTAAGATCACCTAGGTGTGGAACTTGTGAAGATGAGCTTCCTCTCATAGATCCTTTGGGTGAAGAGGATGAATAAGTGATAGTGAAGAATTCCTCTGAGAAGAGTGAAGAGGACGATTCTAATAAGGGCCACTATCCTTCTAAGGAGAAGAAGAAGACTGTGATGACCAAGTCAATAAGAAAGAACTTGATCAGGAAGAGCAAAAGAAAAGCAAGGAAGGCTCAAGAGATCAAGGCTACTTTCAACTATAAGCATAAGCAAGTTTTTATCTCTGCAGGGTTTGAAGTAGTAAAGACTGAAGACATCAACCTAAACTCTTCTGCTAAGAGTTCTGGTTCATGTTCAAATCTAGCAGCTAGATTGCTTAGTAGGGACTACTAACAGGATTGGGGATTTTGATGAATTAGTGATGATTATCATGCTAGAATGAATGTTATGAACTTGATTAGGTATAAAGTTGATGAAATTATAATTGAATTAGATGCTAGATTGCTTTTGGGTGTTACTTTCCCAAAAGGGAAACTTTATTTTTATAGAACCTTATAACTACACATTTGTTTTCTCTCAAACTCACTTAATCACACTTGGTTAGATGATGCAGAATCCGTCTAAGAGTTCATAATAATATACTAAGTAACTAAAAACACAAGAGGATAATATTCAAGAAACTATATATACAATCACCAACAGTAGGATATACTTTGATACCAACTGCAAACCTATGACTAAAGCAAACTACATTGCTAAAGACAAGGTATCTTAGATAAAATATTATCTAAGATATGGTAGTCATGACATGTCCATGACTTACCTTTTGTCACCAACTAAAGTTAGTAAGTGTACTAACTGATAAATGATAAACCATGAAATAAAGTATGATCAACTACATGGGAGTAGGAAAAGCACCATGCAGTATCTCAGATATTAGCAGAAGAGTGTCAGAAAGACCATACTTATGTCCAATGGTTCATAGTAGGTTCTTCCGAAGGTTAACTGGCTTCAGAAGAAAAACTTCTTCCGAAGCCACTTATACTTCGGAAGAAGCTACTTCTTCCGAGGCTTGAGGCTTTCTTCAGGTCTTTATACTTCGGAAGTCATTGTCTTGCTTTCTTCTAAGTGTTGAACTTCGGAAGAAGGAAAACTTTGTCTTTAGAAGTTGGAGTTTTCCTTCGAAAGCTTCTTAAAACATAAGTTTCGAAAGCTTCTTCAGACATAAGCTTCGGAAGCTTCTTCAGACATAAGCTTTGGAAACATAGCATTTGCCTTCTAAAAACCTTCATTTACCTTCAGAAGTTCTTCATCAGTTGTACCAAAATTATCTAAGAGTTTGGTTTTAGTTGCACCAGCCTTACTTGATCTAACAAACTCCCCCTAGGCTGATGCTGCCAAAACCTCACTTGTTACTACTTTATAAAACTTTCAGCACCAAGGAAAGGAAATATTTGTCAGTTTTCTTGTCTTTCCTAAAAGTGGTGCTGAGAAGTTTGTACAAATTCTTCATAGACAGGAGATCCAATCTGTCACTCTGAATGATGTGTACCCTCTGTTGTGCTCCTCTAAAGAGTGTTAGTTGACGGGAGTTGTAGTCAAACTCCCATCTAACTATAGACTCAAGTTTAGGACCTTCAACCATTTAAAGAAAGGCTTTGCCTTTGGTTGCTAATCCTTCCCTTTCATCTTTCTCTCTTTGTTTCAACTCTTCTTCAATCTTGGTCCTAGTGGTTAGCTCGGTCAGATGAATACTGCTCATATGATTTCTGATATGAGCTGCTACCTCAGAGTTGGAGGAGTTGGAGAATGGTTTCTCTACTAACTTAGCAATATCAAACCTGCTTAAGTGTAGTAGATATGAGGCATTAAGCTTGTTTTCTCGCCATTCTGTCTCTCAACAACAAAGTTGTAAGAAGAGTCTCCAAACCTCTACTGGATTATCTTCCTCCTTGTCACAAGGGACTGACTTGGTACTTTGTCCCCTTTCTTTGAATCCAACAAAGTCACCAACCTTCTTCTTAGCTTCTTCTCCTCTTTATTTAGAGAGTTAGAGTTAAGCCCAAGGAGTTTAACGACTTGGTCCAATGTTCCTCTAGGCAGATCAAGGAATTGTTCTCTAGTGAGTAAACACGAGGAGCCATCAACATATGTTAGCTTGACAGAACCCTCCTCACAAGAGATGTCGCTCAAAGTTGTACATTTGATGAGCTTTGTTTTGATCTCCTTGAATTCCTCTAGAGATAGATGTTTAGAAGGCTGAGAGGATGACTTGGGTGGTTGTTAGGTAGGTAAAGGTGTTTGGGTTCTTAGGAGTGTTTTGGGTTTGAAGATAGGTAGCTGAGGTGGTTATGGTGAGGAAGTGGGTATGGTTGATGATGTGGGTTCTAGAGTGTATGGATCAGTAGTTGGCTTAGTTTTGATAGGAAAAGGGAAAGGAATAGGTTTAGGTTAGGGTTGAGGTTCAGGTGTTGGTCTTGAGGTCATCCCCTGTACTCTCCTGTACATATATTTCCTTCTTCCTAAGCGAATGTCAGCCTTGATGTTGCTAACATGTCGTTGCAGGGTCTTCTCTGACATAGGACCCACTTTCTTGCTATAAAATCCATGAACTCTTAGATAGTATTTCATCAAGCTTTGTCTTCTAGCTTCTTGACCACAACAAGTCCAGCTTCTTCCTCCTTCTTCGTCTCTCTCAGTTTCTCCTTGGCAGCCTTCCTTCTTTCTTTTACAATTTGATGTTGCTCTTTCTTGAAAAGCCACAAGATGGTTTCATTGTTATGAGGATTTAATTCCTTAAGAGAGAATCCCCTGTAGCTTAGGAAAGTTATCCTTTTGCTCCTCAGCTGCTAGTCAGCTTCTTCTTTCTTTCTCCTCCTTTCTTCCTCTAAAGCCAACCTTGCTGCTTTTTCTTTATGCTCAATCCTCAGTAGAGTTGCCTTTTCTAACTCAATCAGCTTCTCTAGTGATAGCAAGAGCACATCTTTATTAACAACTCTAAGATTGAAAAGCCTATCAATAATCTCCACCCTCCTTTTGTTATTGATAGCCTCTTGGTTGGCTGCAGTTGCTTTGCTACTTGCAGCTAACAGTTTCCCAGTAGGAACTCTACCTTTTCTTTTCATCTTTTCTAACCTTTCTTCCTCCAAAAACTCTTTCGTAGTCATCTTCCTCTTCCCTTTGGTGTCTTTGGAAGTTCTAGACTATAGAGAATCTTGTGTAGAGGTTTCAGGTTGAGAGGTGGTGATTGGAACATGTTATGATGTTGTTTGAGTGAGAGGTCGGTAGAGAAAATCCTCACTGTTTACCTTCCGAGTTTTTGATTTCAGCCAGATCATTGGATAAGGAGAATAACCCTTCGGCAGCTTTTGAAGATTGAACGGGTACTTTTGAGGTTTTGACTTCAGCTTCAGAAGTCTGTGGGATTGCACTTTCTGTCCTAACTATTTTAGTTTCTAGGCCATCAGTCCCCATTTCCCCTTTGAAATCAATCTCAAGTTCAATATGGACCTTAGGTTGGCCAACTTCTTGGACAGTGGTAGAAAGGTGCATTCAACCTTTGAAGCTCTTTAGCTCCAAAGTATGCCACAACAACAACTGGGCTTGGTTGTTCAATATAAGATCCCATCAGGAACTTGGAAAAGAACCTGTTTAGATCTTTAAGCATCCTTGGATCATTTGAAGAACAATTAGAGGAGGCTCAAGGAAAATTGTTGCTTGTTGACAGGATATCTTGAAATAAGAATTGATAGAGCTAGACTCTATGGTTCCTCTGGTGTTTGTCAGTAAACACTCTCCCCTTTTTTGGTAGCATCATCCTGAGAGCTTGATGAGCTAGAGGAAGAGGTCAAGGAGACCTAAATTGGTACGTGTCTAACAGATCTCTAAATTGGTTTCTCAGATAGGTTGGCCTTGAGGCTTTCAATCTCAAGTTGCTGAGTGGCAAACCTATCCTCTAAATTCTTAACCTTGGATTCAAGGTTTGAGACTTTAGAAAGTAGGTCTCGAATGGTGAGTTGCATACTTCCCTCATCTTCTTTTAAAAAATCATAGGGAGATGAGGTAACATACTGAGTATGTTTATCCTCACCACCATATATGGTTTCTTGGCACCCTGGATTCCCTTGCCTAATGATTTTTCTTTCAAAGTCATCAAAGGGTAAGGTTGATGTAGATTTAGTCTCAGAGAGGTTACCACTATCAAGATGATCCAATTAGGCTCCTTCAGTAGTGGCAGCTGAATCTACATAAGTCCCCTCCATTTGAGAGTGATGAAAGAAAGAGTTAAAGCAAGGATGATTTGGATGGTAAGATCACACAATCAATAGCCTAGGAAGCTCTGATACCAATTGCAGGATTAGTTTTTATGACTACACACTTGTTTTCTCTCAAACTCACTTAATCACACTCAGTTAGATGAAGCAGAATCCCTCTAAGAGTTGATATTAATATACTAAGTAACTAAAAACACAAGAGGATAATTTTCAAGATACTTGTATATATTACTTCTCAAGTCAAAGTATTATAAGACTCTTACAAGCATACTACATGAGTTACAATGAGAAACTATATATACTAACACCTATAGTTAGATTTACTTTGATACCAACTGGAAACCTATGAATAAAGCAAATACTACATTGCTAAAGACAAGATATCTTAGATAAAATATTATCTAAGATATGGTAGTCATGACATGTTCATGACTTACCTTTTTTCACCAACTAAAGTTAGTAACTATACTAACTGGAAGCTACTTCTTCCGAGGCTTGAGGCTTTCTTCAGGTCTTTATACTTTGGAAGTCATTGTCTTGCTTTCTTCTAAGTGTTGAAATTCGGAAGAAGGAAGACTTTTTCTTCGGAAGTTAGAGTTTTCCTTCGGAAGCATCTTCATACATAAGCTTCAGAAACTCAGTATTTGCCTTCGAAAGAACTTCATTTTTCTTCAGAAGTTATTCATCAGTTGTACTAAAATTATCTAAGTGTTTGGTTTTGGTTGCACCACACTTACTTGATCCAACATATGATGATTTGGGCATGCTTATGATGTTAGGATCATGTTAGAATGATTGTTGATGTTGTTTAATGTGATAAAATATGTTAATTGAGTTGCATGGATGCTTGGTTGATCATGTAAGGAATATAAGTATTGGTGATCATACATGATGTTGAATTGTGGTTAGTGATTAGGAAATCATGTTTGGGTTTGGAATTGATCATTATTTTGTATGTTGTTTGGAATGAACCTTATTGATGAATGTGATTATGATTGTCATACACGCATGTGAATCTAAGGCCCCAACTGAATAGGATTGGCAGGGTTTAGGATGTGAAGTCATGAGTGGCTTCACATGGCATATAGTGCATAATTAGACTTCATGTATGAATTAGTGGTTGTGATGTGTTTATATTTGTGTTGAGCATGTTGATTGTTAAGATTTGCATGAGTTTTATGATGATCTAATGTTATGTGATGATCTTGGTAGACTTGGGTTGATGATGTGATACACGTGGATAATTTGTATGATATTCATGTATGTTAAGTTGTTATGCTTGATTAAACAATATTTCAACTAACATGTCACCAATAGGTCAAACGGGTCAACTAGGTTAACCTAGAGTTGTTAAGCGTTTTATGTACATGTACTTATGTACTTGTGTGTTTTAGGTAACCTTTAAAGGGTTGTCTTTGCATCCATCATTAGTTCTTTTTTATCATTGTCTTTTCACACCAGGTGAGTTCATGCCCCACACTTTTTATACACTCTCTTTTGAGGAAGATAGCATACTTGTTACAAATGCTTTATTATTATAAGTTTTGTATAGTTTTAACATAGTGCATTATACCTTGAAAGTCCTCACACTTTCGGATCGTTAATAATGGTAACTAGCGGAAAATCTTGGATAGTACTACTGGGTTTGACAAGCCCCACATATGCGACTCGAGGTCAAATGGGTGCAATATTGTCCTAAACACAATTGTCGTCACAACCTGGTAAGTCGTGATGGGAGGCAACAAACGCAACACAGTCAGCTTCGATAGCGAATTAACTATGGTTATTACTTGTGAATATAGACTAGCTACCTATTTCAATGCGCTTCTTATGTTTTACAGTTATTAATATTTATGTTTAACACAAACTCTTGAACTCACCAACCTTTGTGTTGACATTTTTAATGTTATTCTCTGATCGTTAGCTCAGGTTGCCAATAGGAGCACATCACGGGTCCGGCATGCATTCTAAGACATTATGTCAAGTCATAATACTTGGATTTTACTTATGAGATTTAAATAATGGGTTGGCATGTGTTTTGCTAAATTTTGCATTTGTATACTTTGGGTTGTCTTATTTACAAAACACTTCCGCATGGTTTTAAAGTTTGAACTTTGGTTTGTTTTATTTTAAATATGGCATATAGTGTCATTTTAAGTAACTAGTAACTATGATCCTGGTTTGTTCACACGCCTCGCGGTAAAACTTTGCACGTGGATTTTGTTGTGACAGATTGGTATCAGAGCCACTCTTGTATCGTTCGGGATGTGGGACATACCTCACCAATGATGGTCACTTCTCGGGCTCAACGAGGATGATGAGTCCAAACAGGGGGTGATTATGGCACCCTACATAAATCTCACGCCATGGACAGGAGAGATTTCTGGTTCATAAGGAATGTCCTGCCTCTGAAATCAACAACGTATTTTGGGCGTATTGGCTGTGGATGAGAGGAGAACTCCACAGTTGACCATGCTCAGGTGGGAGCAATCTAGGGATAGATGACCTTCCTGGGAAGTTTTCACCCAAACAACCAAAAGCAAATCCGTGAGCTCCTCGTGGCAAAACGGACAATATTGTTGTTCACACGCCTCGCAGTAAAACTTTGCATGTGGATTTTGAGGGTGTGACACATAGAGATGAAAGCTTAATGAATTGAGGACCAATATTCATTAGAGAATAATATTAGAATTTAACTAGCTTTAAAAGGTTCTTTTTGAATCTAAGTAATAGGAACTTATATATGATATGATCTATCCATCCTTCGACCCTACTTCAACTAAATGTTTTTTTATCTTATCTAATGTTGTCCCATAAAAAATAGTTATAAGGAAGGAATAAATTTGAGGTTAAGAGGGAGTTTTATGTGGTTAAATGAATTCAGTGATCCTATTTAAATAGGAGTTGGAAATTATGGCTCCGTCGTTGATTTGAACCGATGTTAAAAGCATGGACACGCTCAAACTAAGAGTAGCTTGTTAGACCACTTTTAATTAGAAAAGAGAACTAGAATAGTTAAAATATATATATATATAAGAATAAAAGATGATCCCTCTCTTATGTTCAACGAATGCCCAATACATAAATGATATATTGATAAGGTTATCATGGTTGTAGTAATTGGTTAAGTAAGGGTTAGTTGAATACAAGGAAATAGCTAACAACTATGAAACGTCATACCTTGTTAGGGGCAATGAGATGCAACCAGGCATTCATCACTCTCTAAGTTGAAATAATTAGTCAATGAATCATCCAAGTATTTAATGTTAGATGTTCGATCATCAACAATATCAACGTAACTAATAAGCTACGAATTCAAAAAGTTACACATTGGACAACAAAGTAATAACGTGTAATTGTTTCACGTTATGATTCACGCGTCACGAATTATATTGATGGTGATTGATTATTTAGAGAAATAATTCAGAAAAAGGGGATTAAACGTTTTCTATTTAATAGTTAATTAATTAAATATTTAAAATATTTAAAAGGTTTATTTAATTAAAAGTTAATTAATAAACACTAAGGGTGTTTAGTGATTAAAAGTTAATAATCAACGGGTTATTAATGTTAATAAAACTCACACCCAAAATGTAAATACGTTTTAGTAAAATAGGGATTAGGAGACACATTAATTCCCACCGTAGTCATCGGTTCTTGTGTTGGGTTACCATTGTTGCAAAGGTCGACACTTTTCATGAATCTGGTCTTGTAGCAAGACCGTTGTTGCTTCCAAAGTATAAAGCTTTGGTTTTGATCATCAAAATATAAACTTCAAAAGATCCTATGGTTATGTTAGTTTAATCATACGCAACTGAATGCTTGATTTTTAGTATTCGATTAATAAGATTAGTAATGGTAAATGCTTTCACTGTTTTTTGATAAAAAGTTACTAACTTTGGTAAAATTTCTAACTTGAATAAAAAGATCACAACTTTAATTGTTAAAGTTGACTAGAGGTACCCAACACATTAAACCCATATAACTTAATCAACTAGTTACCAACTTAATTAGTTAAGTTTAGCTAAGTAGCTTAGGTTCCAAGGCAAAGTAACTGCAGTTTTAATCTAGGGCCATTATTAAAAGTCCTTTGAGGTTGTCAGACTTGTCTTGTAACACTTGTAATTTAATTAAGATTGAGCTCATAAAATCCTATCCATCCCTACCCCAATGAGCCTCTCATTCCCTTCCTCTTTAAGTTCAATGCAGGAAACCTTCTCGCTTTTTTGCTTTGTGAGATCACGAGCAAGCAGTAACTTCCAGATTATCTCATCATGATGTGTGATTTTTCTAGTGGGCATTGTTATCTCTCGATCAATATATTTATTTTAAACATCCTATAATTATGAAAATACGTATCTTTCATATTTTGAAATGGAAAAGATCCCTGATGTGGTTTCGTATTTTGACAATCAAAACTTAGATTACGTAAAACCTAACTTAGAAAACCGAACAACATATTATTAATTTGTTTGTTAACAAAATATAAAACCTAGTGGTTAAGGGGGAGATGTGAGACTTTTGTCTCTTTTAAAAGTTCAAGGTTTAAATTTTGACATGGATGAATTTTACTAACCGGGTGATACTAATAACTAACAATTAACCAACCGTTAAAATTTTTTTTTTAAAAAATACATGTAAAAGCGGCAAGTATTTGTGCCTAAAGTACATTAATATTCTCAACTTAATTAATTATCCTTTTTAATTAAACGGTGTCCTTTAAAAACATATCTTTAAAAGCGATTATAAATATCAAGAGAAGTAATAATAATTATCTCCCCCAATCGGTAAACCTTAACACCCAAAACCACCACTCTCCGGCGAAATCACCACCCTCCGGCGAAATCACCACCCTCCGGCGAAATCACCACCTGCTCCCACCGCCGCTGGCTCAACCTCCACCGTATGATGGACCCAAAGTTCGCCGGAAAACCAATTCCCACCTCCCACTACCATGGTGGTCGCCGGAACGACATCGATCAGATGCCCGAAACACCCACTCGAGGAGCCCACCACCGCCGGACCCAATCGGAGACCTTCTTCCCCTTCCCCGACGAAGATATTCTCCTCGAAGACGTCATTGCGGACTTCAATTTCGCCGGAATTGACCTCCCGTCACTCTCCTCCGACGCCCCTGCACCCACCGGAGATTCATCTCAGGAGAAAGATTCCTCCGGCGGTAAGCCGACGGCGAGAAAGACGGCGGGGTATGGGACCCATCTCAGGAGTCTCTCTGTGGGGTCTGATTTCTTTGATGAGTTGGGGCTGAGCTCCGCCGTGGAGGCGGAGAAGACCGGCGACGGTGGGTATCGTCACCGGCGAAGTGGTTCGACCGATGGGTCTGCTGCGACGTCGTTTGAAGGGGATTCTGTGTTGATGTTGCTTGATAACTCGAAGAAAGCACTTGCACCTGATAAGTTAGCTGAGCTTTCGTTGATTGATCCCAAAAGAGCTAAAAGGTTGTTGTTTTGTTTCCCCTGTTTTAGAAATGGGAAATTGAGTAATCTTTTTGGATGTTTTGTTAGGATTCTTGCGAATAGGCAGTCTGCAGCGCGATCCAAGGAGCGAAAGACGCGGTATACCAGTGAGTTGGAGAAGAAGGTTAAAACCCTGCAGACTGAAGCAACTACCCTCTCTGCACAAGTCACTAAACTGCAGGTAGATGTTCATCTTTGATTTGTGTGTCATTTTGAAGAATTATTGAATGTGATAGATGATCATGATTGATTTTATGATATCTTAACATGTGAAATGTGAATTCAATTTGTTTGGCATATTTAAGCATCATATTTGTAAGTATATTGGTTATGTTTTGTTGCCCATTTGGTTTAACTGTATGTTGGTGGACCTTGAACGCTAACTTTGTTGTTTCTCTTATGTAAAGCTTCTTTATTTATATTAACTAATGTGGGTAGTAATGATATCATAACTAAAGTACAAGCATTTGTTGGTTTATATATCTAGTGAGTGTGAGTACCGAGTAGCTGATTGTTGATCGTTATGACTTTGAACATCCAAACTCTAGTTTCTCGCCTGTTTAATTAGAACTGATAATTTGATTATGATATTCTAGTATCACCTAATTATTTTGAGTTAATTACTTGAATGGTTGATGTGGTAAGTAAGCTTTATGGATTTGGTAATATTTTTTTGGAAACTACAGATGTGGTCACTCTCTTGTGTTTGATCCTTTTCACTATCATACGTTAATCTGCTAGAATGATCATTTTAGTGGATTCAACAAATCTTTTTAACCTTTGTTAGTGATAAGGACGGAAATCAATATGGTTTAGGCAAACATTGAGGACCAAATTTATGATTTCTGATAAGAATGCACCAAATTCATAACATGTGCTTTACTGCGAGGACTTGTATAGTTAACTCTTACCTAGAATGCTGTAAAGAAAGTTGAACATGAGTCATGGAACTAGCATGACAATTCTTGAGTCTATTATAGCAGGTTCAGTATGAAGTAGGTATTTTCTTTCTTACAAAGTAATAAAGACATTTAGAAATTGGAAAGATCGCTGATACAATGACTCTTCACATGATGCAGCGGGAAACTAGTGACATAACGACTGAAAACAAGGAGCTCAAACTCAGGTTAGAAGCAATGGAACAGCATGCCCACCTCAGAGATGGTAATTCTTATGTTTTTTTTAAATTTAACTGAATTATGCGTAGTAGGAATGATGGTTTCGACTTGTTTCTGGTAAATTTTGAAAACTTAATTAAAAATGAAACAAGTTAGAAGTAGCTCCATACATAATTGATTGTTTATCACGTCTTATATTGTTTTATTAGAAAAAGCTGGCTCGTGACAGTACCAGGCTTATTTTTATCTGTTTTGACAAGTTACCCAACCGTAATTGTTATGCCACCTATAACCTGTAACTTGGGATTCGCATTGGTCAAACAAAATAATGATACAATTTGACTTTGAAGTTAAAATGGAGTAATTAAATAGGATTTCACAGGTAATGAAGGATGTTAGATGTGAGCATACAGTGAACATCACATTTTTAGCCCATTAATTATGACTCAACAATTTGATGGTATCTTGATCTAATTAACTTTTAAAAAGTCAACGTAGCAAGTTTGGTTTTCTTGTTTTAAATTCATTTGGTATCTTGATCTAATTAACTAGTGACTCATTTTTTTATGTTTTATAAAGTATAAACACACTAACACATTCTCCCTGATGGTTCCTGTAACTCTTGATTTACTTATTAATTTCCAATAAATTAAATGTATTCATGTCAAAATTAAAATTAGAGTAATTTGTTTGCCGTTCAGTTGATGCTAGGGGTATTAATTAGGTTGTGTTCATGGGTTGGTAGGTCGGACGCGAACACTACACAAGCCTGGAAATCAGGTTAGACATATGAACTCAAACACGACATGAGATTTCATGGAAATCATGACAATCCATGAAAACTAATGTCGTGTTCAAGTTCATGTGTTTGACACGAACATAATCCATTCTACCTGAGTTTTACAAATTTAGTTAAGATTACAAATTTCTAATAAAAATAAATACGGTATATATTAATCTAATGTTCAAACTATAAAATTAAATGAACATTTCTCGTCTTTCTTCTAAATTTTGGCATAAAACACACATTCAGTATAACATAAAATATACTTTCCTATTCTTTTTAAATTGTTTAAATGGGTCACCCGTGAAATTCGCTAGAACGACCCAAACATGGCCCATTTAACTAAATGTGTTTGCGGTTCAGACCAAAATTTTCCTGAACCGCTTATGACACAGGCTCTTAACCATTTATTTTGAAAGCTTGTTTGATAAAATAGTTTCATTTTACGTGCATTCGCTAGTAGTAATAATTGAAATGAAGAAATTTTTTGATACATCTATACTCTCATCTTTGTTTCACAGCTTTAAATGAAGCACTAAGAGAGGAAGTTAATCGTCTTAAACTTGAGGCGGGTCAACCTCCTCTCCTTAATGGGATGAACTACAATGCATCATTACCGCCTCGATACTCGTCAAACACCCAACCACTTCATCACTTCACAAGCCCGAATGCTCAACAGCCACAGCCACCGCCACAAAATACTCAAATGCCCAATTCAAATAACATCAGCCAACTCAAACCTAGCTTCATGGACTTCAGTTAAATTTAAAAACATACACAAGGTACAATTGTATCATCTTGTAGATAAGTACGCGATATGGGATTGTATACAATTATCGGTACAGAGTGTTATGGCGCAACATTTACGCAAATACATGTTTTCATATTGGTCAGCTTTGTAACGGTTTGGGAGCTTGGTATTTGTACATAGGTTGTATCCATTTTATGTTACTGTTGTAGGATATATATATATACTGGTTTACAGGGAACTTATAGAATAATCATGTAAATCTGATGATGTAGCTAGTGACTGTTGTTACTCCACTTTTCTTTATGTAATAAGAAGAGCAACTTCAAATTTCATATTTTTGACATGAATAAAACGTATTGATGTAAAGGAACTCTTTGATGAACCGATAACTCTTAACTGAGCATGTTCTTGTTGATCAACGACCAACGCCACTGGGGATGTGTGCTTCGCTTTCTAGTGAAGGTGGCAAGATGGACGAGTTGGTTGTGTTGTATTTTCTTCTTGTATTTCTCGCAGATGGATCTTATACACGCTCCATAAATCTGCATTCTTTTGTTTTCAGTCCCGTCTTAGATTATGAATTCTCCTTTAAATCAATATTCTCTTTCACTAGCGTTCACAAACAAGATAATCAAGGAAGAGTCCTGCGTTAGGCCAAATTCAAGTGTTACATGTCCCATCTCATTACCAACTACATTGTTGTGGATCATCGTGAAAACTTTGATTTTATTATTGTAGACATCCAGATAAATTGGACAAAGTAACACCGGTTGTTCTTAATTTTATTTTGTATTAAAATCTGAGAACGATATGTGGCTCCCTGTATGCAAAAGTGGCGGTGAACCAGGCAAGGCGAGTGATGATACATTCATATATACATGTTATTAAATACGGGGAAAGGCAAGTCGGATAGTCCTTCACTTTGTTACTCCTGTTCCAAATATATATATTACTAATTACCAACTTTGTTACGCTTACTTTATTATATAATATGTGTTGATAGGTTGTACCTACCATTGTCTTTTTTTATAATTCTTAACTTCTTTCTTATATTAATCCACTACTTTTATATTTTTACAATTTGGCCACATTATTTTTTTACTTTCAGCTAGTCTCTTGTACTATTTAAATTTTATAATTCTTTTGTTTTACGATTCGGGCTAAAATTGTGTGAGTTAATACACCGCAGTATGCGTGTGTGGTTTAACGTTTTAACTCTTATATTTTCTCCGTTTAACAACCCGTTGCAACGCGCTATTTCTAAATCGAGTTACTTGTTATTTTATATGTTTTACAATCCATCTACGTGATTTTACATTTTTACACCTAATTTTCGTTCGTTTTTTTACTACGAGCTTTTTGGATGCTATTCGTCGTTGCCGGTGATGTGTTATTGGTGCTACTTGACACGGGTTTACACCCCACCCCGCAACGCGAGGGGCTTAGGACTAGTTCTAACTAAATTACAACAAAACTATATTATAGAGCAATTTATTGACTTGTATTATAAAATTACCTAAATAAAGTTAAAAAAACAAATTTAGGTAACCGCTTTTGGTCAAACCTGTTCGGGTTTGGAACCCATTCTTGAGGGGTTTGACCTCTTTGAAAACTAGGTTTCAGATGCTTCCGTTTGATTCTGACCTGGTTTCACCCTATAGGATTACATACCAATTTAACTCTATATCATATGAGGCCATTTTTGGTCCATTTGACCATACTCATGCAAAACTATCTTTTTTTTCTATTTTAGTCACCAGAAACCGGCTTGGTATTCCGGACGCAGTTTATAAACCAATATGAAACCTATTGTGAAACTGGTTTGAAAACTCCTTCGTTTAAACCATTTCCAAACCTGAACTGGAAAGTTGTTTCAAACCAATTGATCAATTTCCCCTCAATAACCAAGTTGAATCCAAGCCGTTTGGGCCAAGACCAACTTTGACTTTCTTTGACCAAAACCAACCAGTTCGAAAATCGATTCTGTTTGGCCAAAAATGGGTTTTGTGCACCTCTACCGCTGCCAGTAGATTACAACTTGAATTGACACAGTTCACACAACAGGGTTGAAACACTTGCCCGTTTAAATTTGATATCTCTACAGATACATTAATTTTGACCATCCCAACACAAAGTGTGCCTCACACCTGAGTATACTCTGGCCATTGTCCATACTGTCTTTAGACGACAATGAAGGGCATATATTTATCACTAAGTTCGTCATCGCTCTATTTTATATATTCTCAAGATCAAATAATTCTAAAATATTATCGAACAAAAAGGAAAATATAATCAGTTTTCTTAAGCCCAAGGAAGGGAACCTGCATAGAGTGAAGCCCCACAGTATCTCAACAAACCTTCAATCTCTGGGCAGCCATTGGGGTAAGGGATTGACCTGTGAAAAGGGTCTCGACCAATCTTTTTGCGACGAAGGGAGCCTAAACACGCATAAGGATCGTGTTGGAACTGAGTTCTCACTAGTGCCTCACCTTTTAGTGCTGCTTCTTTTGATGTTGTAGTAGCTGGGGTGCCCAAGTAGGCGAATCTTGTTTCTGGGAACCGAATTGCAGAACGGTGCAAGTTAACAAATCGTTCTTTCTTGAAATCATAACCCACAACCTACATTTCAATTGTAAACCAGATACTTTATTATGTAAAAAACACCTGGATGAAAACTAACTAACAAACATACTTAGGAAATCCAACTCAATAGCAGGGTCTAGGAAGAGTGAGATAAGGGCAAACCATTCCTCTACCCTAAGAGGTTGAGGATTGCACTCATTGAGACCCTGGCTACTATTTTCATTACCATTCAATTTCTTTAAAGGTGGTGATTTCAACACATTTAGTTATGAATGGGTAGATTAGGCAATGTTTTATCTTCAAATGAGTCCAACAAAATAGGTTTGTCACCTGAAGTGTATTTATAATGCATATAATATACTAAATCAATTTATTCAAAGACAAATTATTATTGTGATAATAACTTATTTTTTCACATAGCAAATTTATAACTCTAATTGAATAATGAACAAATGATATTTATTAGGTCAGCCCAACCCAACCTGTTTTGACATAGAAAAATTGACATGTTTCCCAACCCGCCCATCTTGACACCTCTTAGATGAACGAGATGTACTGACTTACGGTGATATTTTGTGGATAAGAGCCAGTAAGTTCCCTGAAGCGGCATACACTAAAGAGAAGATTCTCAAAGCTATCCCTTGCGTGTTCTTCAGTGAGTGCTCTCCATCTCACCTTCTCTTGGTTCCCTGTATCCACAATAAAATGCACATTGTATTTAAATTATGGCGGATGGAATTCGAATCATTCACATCCACATCATATATGTTTGGAATCCACATGGGCCCACCTTCTACACGAAAATTTCTTTAAGATTGAAGATACAAATCCGCCCCTTTGCCAACCCGAATACAAAGAAAATATGGTGGACAGTTATGGGAATTGTGGTATCTGTCCTTTTTAATCAAACTATGTCCATGGGGATCCACACAAAACATGTAGGGCAACCAGAACAACACAATGTGTGAAAGATCAAAACCCAAATCCCTTGATTAGCTTGTTTCTATGGCTTTGCAAACCAAATAAAACATTTATTGACATTTATGCAAAACTTATTAGGTTAAATCACAGGGTGTTTGATGGGTAATTGGAACTTGGGGAAGAAGTTGAGAGAGAGAGATGATGAAGTAATAGAACAAATTAGATGAAAACAAGAACAAATTCTGAAAGTTGTATTGCAAACAAAATCAAAAGTAAGAAGATTACAAAAAAGACCCGGGGCTATACCCTCTCTCCCTGCTAAAAGCTGGAGCCACTAACTTTCATAATACAAAACTCTCATCTTTTTTCTTTGTTCTTCGACAGCCCGTCACTCGAAGGTCCTTTGTCGCGCCCTAGCCGAGTGGTCATCGCCTGCACAAGCAAGCAGATTAGCCGTCGCGCGTAGGATAAAGGATTTGCACCGGATAAACATTTGTTACAGTCGCGAAATGGGAGCTTTTGTAAAAGTTCTCATTTTCAGATCTACCTTTAGCTAAGAAAATGCCATTGTCCTATAACTGCGCTAAACTTTGAACTGGACTAAACGAAGACAAAGTGAAGTCGAAGAACAAAGTTTAATCTAAACAATTTAAGAATTCTTTTTTTACTTTCTAAACAATGATTACATTATTCTCATACTACTTATATATATATGCTTACTCTCCACCGACTCATCAAACTAATTAAGAATTTGCCCTTTTTACCCCTTCGAGAGTAAACCTTTAGCCCTTTTGACCCTGCAATTGTATCATTACTCCCTCCAGTGAAAAAAGTCTTGTCCTCAAGACGTAGATTTGGAAATTGTCCTGTTAACCATGTTGTATCTTCCTATGTTGCTTCTTCTAAAGGTTTGCCTTCCCATTGAACCAAGACTTGTTCCACAGAATCACCGCTGTCCCGGATTACGCGGTTTGCTAAAACGTTAATGGGAACAAGAGCCTCCACATTCCTAATGGCCAGTTCTGGAGGTAAAACCGGTTCACTAACTCCGCCAACCGCCCGCTTAAACAAAGACACATGAAAAACAGGGTGAATTTTTTATGTAAGAGGAAGCTCCAATTTGTATGCTACAGGGCCTATCTTTTCCAAAATTTGGAAAGATCCAAAGTACTTAGCCACTAACTTCTGATGAATACGACTTTCCACCGACATTTGACGATACGATTTCAGCTTAACATACACCCATTCACCCACCATAAAGTGCACATCCCTGCGTTTTTTGTCTGCTTGATTCTTCATGATATTTTGAGTTTGAGATAGTTGTTGTTTTAATTGTTTTAATTGTTTTAATGCCTTATTACGGTCTTGTAATTCTCGGGCTACTGTTTCAACCCGCACCTCCCCCAAAACGAACTGTAAAATGGTCGGGGGTCGGCGTCCGTACACTGCCTCAAAGGGGGTAGTTCCAATAGAGGCATGAAATGTAGAGTTGTACCAAAATTCAGCCCAAGGAATCCAAATTGCCAATGTTTTCAGTTGGTCAACCGCAAAACACCGTAAGTAAGCTTCCAAGCAACGATTAATCACCTCGATTTGACCGTCCGACTCTGGGTGGTATGCCGAACTCATGTGAAGTTTGGTACCCGTAGAGCGAAATATTTCTTGCCAAAATTTACTCAAAAATAAAGGGTCGCGATCACTTACAATGGACTTTGGTACCCCATGATGACGGATTACCTCTTTAATGAAGATTTCCGCAACTGACCGAGCCGTGTAAGGATGTTTTAACAGTATAAAGTGGTTGTATTTTGATAATCGATCGACCACCACCAAAATGGCATTGTATCCTTTGGATGGATGGATTCCCACTATAAAATCCATGGACAATTTTTCCCAAATAACATCAGGTATGTCTAAAGGTTCCAGTAAGCCTCCTGGAATCACAGAACTTGCTTTACATCGTTGGCTAACGTCACATTCTCGCACAAATTTTTTAATTGTCGTTGTCATGCCCGGCCAATAAAGTGTGGCAGCTAAACAACGGTAAGTACGATAGTAGCCCGAATGACCCCCGGATGCGGACGTGTGAAATTCATTCAGAAGAATGGGAATAAATTTCGAGTGGTAAGAAATAACCAAGCGGTTTTGATAGAAAAGGACCCCTTGTCTGAACGCATAACTCGGGTACTTGCTTGGGTTGTTTTGTATATTTTGGTGGAGTTGTTGAATTTCCTTATCATGTTTAGCTCCCTCAATTAATTGGGCTCCTTGAAGCCACACAGGAGTTTAAACGGCCTATTGAAAATCACCTATGTCAGCACATCAAGATAAAGCATCTGTTGCACGATTCTCTCTACCCAGCTTGTATTGGATGTCAAAAGTATATCCCAAAAGTTTCGCCACCCAATTCTGTTGATCTGGTGTTGAAATGCGTTGTTGAAGCAAATATTTTAAGCTCTTTTGATCGGTATAAACCACAAATGGTGAACCCAGCAGATATGGACGCCAGTGTTGAATGGCTAGAACCAAAGCCATCATCTCTCTTTCGTAGGCTGATTTAGACAAGTTTCGATCGCTTAAAGCTTTGCTAAAATACACAATCGGTTTTTTATTATGCATCAACACCGCTCCAATACCCTTTCCCGAGGCATCACATTCAATACTAAATTGTTGTTGGAAGTCGGGTAAGCTGAGAACAGGAGAGTCAGGAGATCAAAGGCGTTTTGAGCCTCTGGGGTCCAAACAAAAGCGTCTTTCTTTGTCAAATTTGTTAAAGGGCGGGCTAGCTGCCATAATTCCTTACGAACTTGCGGTAATACCTCGTTAATCCTAAAAGCCCACGCAACCCTTTCAGATTTTTGGGAATTAGCCGGTTTATAACAACCTTGATTTTTTTTGGATCCATAGAAACGCCTTGGCTGTCGACAATATGACCGAGATAATCCACATTTTTTTGCGAAGGAACACTTCTGTTTATTGACCATAAATTGATGATGAGATAAAATTGTAAAAACTTCTTGAAGGTCAGTCACATGTTTCTCCCAAGAGCCACTGTAAATTAAAATATCATCGAAAAAAGATAATTACCTTTTTTCGAAGTAACGGGCGGAATATATCATTCATAACGGCTTGAAAGGTAGAAGGAGCGTTCGTGAGGCCGAAAGGCATAATTAGATATTCATAATGACCATCATGCGTGCGAAAAGCCGTCTTTTCAATACTATCTGTATGCATGCGAATTTGGTTGTGTCCGGACTTTAGATCCAATTTGGAGAAAAATTGTGATTCGTGTAATTCATCTAACAGCTCGTCAACCACCGGTATAGGAAATTTATCTGGTCACTTTGTTTGATGCCCGATAGTCCACACACATTCGCTAGGAGTTATCCTTTTTGCGTACCAAAATAACCGGGCTCGAGTAAGCACTCTTACTCGGTCGGATCATTCCAAAAGCCAATAGGTTTTTAACTTAGACGTTCGATCTCGGTTTTTTGTACGTGTGGGTAACGATAAGGCCGAACACAGATCGGTTTAGTATTGGTTAAATTGATAGAGTGATCATGAGAATGAACATGGGACAATTCAGTGATTTCGCGGAAATTATTGTTGAACAGGGGGCAGTTCAGTGATTTCGCGGAAAATATTGTCGAACAGAGAGAGTAATCTCGATAAATCAGTTTGTTGATCAGTAGTTAAAGCCGCTGCGGAAAGAGAGGAATGTGGTTTAGGTTCGGGAAATTAAATCGAAGAAGTGTCCTCTACCGATAACCATTGTTGCAAAGCTGTCATTGGTGATTGGTCAGCTGATACCCCTGTAATTGAACGGTTTTTCCTTCATACACAAACTTCATCCAAGAATGATGCCAATCATGAATAACTTCCCTTAATATTTTTAACCAATGCATACCCAAAATCATATCTAGACTTCCCGTATCAAATACCAGAGCATTTAGATAAAAGATGCATGAATCACAATGGATCGGAAGATTAATGCAGCGTTTGGTAACAAACACATAATATCTGTCGCCCAAACGAATTCGAATACCTGAAAATTCTAAAGACGCAAGCCCCAAAGCAATGACTAATCGTCGAGAGATAAAATTGTGTATAGCTCCACTGTCCACTGGTAAACTAATTGGAATCCCCTATAAGCGCCCCTCCTAACATAAAGTTTTTCCTCCACCTGCCTCTGTCAGTTGACCCAGAAATGCTAAGGCCAAACACATACCCATCAGCGAGTCTGTATTCTTTGGTTCCTCAGAAACGGTTTCGTGTTCTAACAACAATTGTTCTCCAACCGTGTCGTCCGATTCATCGTCCCCCAACAACAGAACTCGAAGTTTACCCTCCGGAAATTTGTGTGCCGGACCATATTGTTGACCACAACGGAAACAAAGACCTTTTTTCTGCCTGTCTTCCCATTCACTCCGAGAAAGAGACCGGAGTCCTCGATCACGAGGACTGATAAGCCCAATGTCAGAAGAATCGGTAGAAGAGGAAGATGGTTTTAGTGAAGAAGAAGGGCGTGAGGACTCAAATCAAGTGGGTATGGGCCTGTCCCCCGATTTTAATGAAAAGGTGGTTTTGGGCTCGGCCCGGCCCAAATTACCCAATCTTTCTCGTGCCTCTCTTGGCGAAGGCCCAACCTGAAGATACCGGAAGAGAGAGAGAGACATTGCCGATGACAGGACGAAGCATTTCTTCTACATCTTTTGACAGATACATCACGTCCAAAGGTGAAAGCGGACAATGTAAGCGGACCCATTTCTTGACATCGTCCTTCAGGCCAGCGATAAAATACCCTAGGGCTTGGGATTCCGGTAACGGAGGGACCAAAGAGAGGAGATACTCGAAATCATCGATGTAATCATGAATGGAGTCGCCCTGTTTGATCACAGCCAATTGTTCATATGGATTGTGAATCTCCAACCGACTAAATCGTTGAAGTAATTCAGATTGGAAGTCCTTCCATGACAAATCATCGCGAACCTGAGTGAGGACCGAGAACCAGTGTTGGGCGACGCCCACCGTACTCAGTTGCGCCAAACGAAGACAAAGATCTTCGGGTGTTTTGTTGATATCAAAGTATAACGTTGCCTTCTGAATCCATCCCTGTGGGTCGAATCCCGTAAACTCCGGAAGTTTAACTTTCTTAACCGCCCAAGGTAACCCCGTCGGAGAATTTGACGGTTCAGTCTTTCGTTCCGAACCTGATACAAACAATCTCGTTCCGGACCCGAATGATTCTTCTCCACCTTTCTTTTCATGTTGTTTCATCCAACTCAAGAGGACCTTACGGAACTCAGACGATTCAACACGTTCATCCTCCAATAACTGCAACGATGATTTGGTATCAGCAACATCCGTTTCGAGTTGTTTGATTTGCCCTTCCTGAACATGGAGACAAGAAGTTGTGCGGGTTTCCATGGATGAAAGAGTCGGCAGTTCTATGGCAGGTCGGACCGGGTAATTGAAACTTGGGGAAGAAGTTGAGAGAGAGAGATGATGAGGTAATAGAACAAATTAGATGAAAACAAGAACAAATTCTGAAAGTTGTATTGCAAACAAAATCAAAAGTCAAAAGATTACAAAAAAGACCGAGGGCTATACCCTCTCTCCCTGCTAATAGCCGGAGCCACTAACTTTCATAATAAAGACTCTCATTCCTCCCATTATTCTCATACTACTTATATATATATATGCTTACTCTCCACCGACTCATCAAACTAATTAAGAATTGCCAAACCTTTAGCCCTTTTGACCCTGCATTTGTATCAGTGTTCAATATAATGTGTTATTATGCAAACATGATAACACATTATATTGACTTTTAATTAGAGTTTGGATCATGTAACACGTCAATATCAGGCTATCAGCCTTTGCCAATTTAGAAACTGATTCTTGCATATAAGATTGGTACTGCTCCATAATGTCGTTTGATCTTGCAAATGAAATCCAGTTGTTTATCCTCCAACTATTGGTCACCATGGCCTTAGTTTGACTATCATACCAACTCTTATGAATATCAAGATGAAATCATAGAGAAATGGACATCAGATAGGGAATATGATCAAAACTTAAAGTTCAGTACCTTTCTATGCATACATATGCCCACTAAAATACCTAATACTTGAACAGCTTCAAAATAACCAAACAATTTTATAATTTAACTCCACTTCTAGAACACTTTATCGTTTATTTATGCAAAAAAGCAATCATGATACTTTTGTTTAGGTAAGAATAGTTTTTGGTGAGCTTGTACTATTCTGCTGTAACAATAGGAGATTGGTCAATCCCATAATCAAGGTTTGGATTTTGGATGATTGCTAAACCATTGGAATTAGCCAGGTATTCGATTTTGTCTAGCAACCTTTCTAGTTAAGATCTTTCCCACTCCTATTTAAATGTAACAGTATCTAACTATATGAATGGGATTGCTTCATGAAACTGAATACTTGACTTAAGTTATGTGAAACTAGAATTCCATTCTGCAGGGGTCATCACTAGAATTCCATTCTGCAGGGGTCATCACATTTATCCACATATCTCTCGCTTGACATTATGTTACTAATCAAGCTCAAATGCATCATCAAATAAGTTTCAAGTCGATTCAGATCACCTACGATTTATCTACATTGTATGTACATCAGCAAGCATGTCATGACAATGAACTTGCATCTTACGAAGATGGACAAAGCTAGGGATAAAAAGAAAAAATCTAGTATTAGTACATTTCTACCAATAGCTACGGGAACAACATAGAATCTAAAAACCTTTAGATGCTAACACTTATAGAGTGAAGAAACAAAATGGTCCAAACATTCACTTAGGAGGCCCCATAGTTGTTAATAGCGAATAGCGATAAATAGCGACAAACCACCTATATGCTACGTAGTGAATAGCAGTAAATAGCAACAGCTATTTTGTGTTTAGCGATTAAGTAGGATAATATGTAATAATATTTTACATTCAATAAATAAGCATGTTTAGTAATAAGTAGTAGAAAATCTAAGCAAACACCCCCAAAATAACTAAAACACTCTATTACTAATCATCTAAATCACATATTTACCAAGTAAAAGAATTTAAAAATACAAAATTCCGCTATGCAGTCGCTATTTTGCAAATGGCGAGGGAGGGGCGCATCGCTACGTAGTGCGCTATAGCGGTCGCTATAGCTGTTATTGACAATAGGGGGAGGCCCCAATGTAAAAATATTGCTTAAGCCATGAGAAATATAGGTTTTAGTCCAGCCTCCGAGGACTCTTTTGTTTAAGCCATGAGAAATATAGGTTTTAACACTAATATCCGCTAGTAGCACAAAGCTGTCTTAAAAAAATCTTGGGAGTTAATTCACTAAACATGTATAATTACAATATAGACACACATAAAGGAAAAGACTAAAACAAAGTTTAAAGATATTATGATAACCATGTAAATGGTTTATCCAATCCATGGAAAGACTTGCATATGGACCAATAGATTACTTCTACTGTTATACACTCACCACCAACACAATGTCATCAAAAGTAGATGGTTGCCTCATACACTAAACTAGCCATTGATCATCGATAGTTTGCATACAAATAATAAGCATGTAGCAATACAAATTCAAAATTCAATTTACTTGTCATCAGCAGGTCACATTAGACACCACATTAAACAAATCAAAAGCTATAAGAACTCACCAAACCATCCTTTCGATTCAGCAACCATCCAATAACTTTGCGCCTCACTTCGTGGACCTGCATCTTTACGAGTCTCACCACCACTAAACAGCAACAAAGCCTCCTCATCTCTGGCTGCACTCTCAACCCCCTCCTTAATATGTGCTACAAACGTAGATGCTTGCCCCGGATTCTTTTGATACGATTCAAGAAACCATGAATCCTCCTTATCAATTCTCTCACAACTACTACTTGTATATATAGAATGCCCCGCAACCATCACAAGGTTACAAAGCTTCGGAAAGGGATAATTGTCATCTCTATCGGTGTTAAACTTGCTATAATTAGTACTCATACGAGCATTGCTAGTGTAAAGTGAAAGAACAATGAAAGTGATGACCCCTAATGACAAAAGTATCAAGAAAAGCAACACAGGGTGTAGCTTGTAGTAGTACATAACTCGATTTCCAATAGATTTAATCAGTATGACAGGATGAAAAGATGAATTTTTAAGCTTTCTTGATTTTCTAATGGAATTCGACTCTAGATCAAAATCACCTTTCGGATAGGCATTGAAAGACTTCGGACTATCGGATGCAAATTGGTAATTCATCATCATCGATAGCAATCATAGCATATCTAATCGAAGGATTATATAGAAATAGGTCTACAATTGGGATCTAGATTCATACCCAGATAACAAATTATAGAACGAAATTAAATACAATCATCGGTAATCAGATCAGAGGGGAAATACGGGTGATGATTGTTGCGATTTTGGATTCAGAAGGAACAATGCAGCAGAACACAATTCACAGGGGATCGAGAGCAATTCATCAAGTATTGATCTGAAATAAATGTAATGGATCATGAATACGAAGATTTCGAAAATTGAGATCTGAATTACTTACAGAATATCAGAATAAAGATTTTGGAACTTCAGAGATGAAATGCAAATGCCATTGGGGTTTTCAGATCATAATTTTGTTCTCAGTGTGAAACCCAGAAGGAATTAACAATTAAGTGAAATGATTATCACTTAAAAGTCTTAAAACACAAATCGAGATAAATCTAGCTTTTTAACTTGCTATGTGTACGCTTAGACGTAATAAATTATAAATTACAATTGATCACTTATATTTGAATTAAAATTATATTAAAACATAGAATACCTCGAATTTATATACTGTTCAATGAAAACGTATTTATTATGCCCCGACTCTTTTCCAAACAAAAATTATGTCGAAACATTAATTAACTCAAAACGTACATGGAAACATGTGCAACGGCGCCGTATGAAACGTGATTAGATTACAATCAAACTCATTTCCTAACTAATATGCAACAAAACTAGAGTAACTTGGATTACCCCAAGAGGTAGACGAGCTAAAATTGATATCAAACCAATTATAAGTGAGCATTGTCATTGCCAGAATAGGTATTGTCAGAACCGGTATCCTTATTTTCTTTTGTGGTTTCCGATGAGTCAAGCCGAGAACAAACGAAATCACGTCACGTAGACAGGAGAAATCAACCAAACTCCCGCATGCGTAGCATGGAAAAAAAGTAATAGTTCTAAACAAGATGCAAGGGCCAGAGACTTTTTCCATGTTTTTCTCTTTTACATGTTTAGAGACTTATAAAATTAAATTGATTGTAATGAAACATGGTATGATCTTTGTAAATTGAAGTGACAATGAGTTATACTTTAGTGAGTATAATAAAAAAAAGTGTTATTAACTAGATGTTACGTAGATGGTGAGTGAGTGTGACCTAAACATGTGTTATGATTTAGTGAATAAGACGAGTTTTGCATTTATAATTTGAATGCAAAATAAGTAGATTTCTAATACCAAAGCCGACCTTGGAGGGGGGGATTTTACAAAATTGTTTTATTATATATGTTTTAAAAAAATTGTTATAAGTTAAAAAACTTAAGTCAAGAATGTTAGGAGCACTTTGCTAGTTATCGTGAGCTATTACGGTGTGTCATTTTAATACATAATTTGTTATGTTTATCGGTAAAATATTTGTTTTTATTTAAACAAATTAGTTTATATAAATTAATTCGTTAGGGTCTAGGGGCTTTTTTTCCGGCTCGTACAAGATACTAAAATTCTCAAGAGTGGACTTGACTAATATCAATTAAAAAACTAAACAATACATATTTATAATTTAAAAACATAAAAAATATAATAAAATTATTTAATTTCATACTTCTCCATAATTTAAATTTCATCCTTGTTTCATTTTCATAGTCATGTCCTATTAAATGTTGTCACTAACATTAAAAAAATTGTTGTGTAACATTTTGATAGATTGAAAATGTTTTAGTTGAAAGGGTTCATCTTTGTAGTATAAGTATCGTATAGATATGTGGGAAAATTGTTGTGTAGATCAGAAGAATCATTGTATGAAATTATATAAAGTTTATTGGTATTTATAAGGCTTTTTAAGGAAAAAATGTTTTTTTAAATAATTTGGAGCCAACGACTCCTTTTCTAAAACCTTGAACCCAATGACATATTTTGGGTGCCCCACACTTGTGATTGTTACCATGTCATCGCCTCACGCTACCTTCAAGTGAGGGCTGAGGAAGCATCCAGACACCATAACGCACATCATTAACATATAAACTCTAAATATGTCAGAAAATCACACAAAATCCCTCAACCAAGTTTTGTTATATTAAAGTCCATAAATTTGCTTAGAATGTATATACTTGTGAAAATTACTAGAATTGTGATTCTTTACAACTTAAACTAGTTAAAATTAAAAGGTTTTTAGTTTACCTGGTAAAATTGGTGGGTCGGGTTGGGTCGGGTGTTAGGTCAAGATTGGTTCGGGTAAGAATATACTTATTTAAAAATGAGTCAGAATGGGTTCGGGTCAGGATGGGTTTAGATCATGATGGGTCGGATCAAAATGGGTTTAGACTAAAAAAACCATATTGATTAACAATTCTATATATAGATAAATCCCAAATTGGTGGGCACTCACATATTGAATGAAAGAAAAAAATAACTAAGTAGTACTCTAATACCTTAAGATATATCAGACATTATATTTAAAATCAAACATTAAGCAAATGTTAATAAAATAAAATAAATAGATAAACTGCATGGTGATGATGGATGTGGGTTGTGCATGTATATTATGGTCTAGGGGTGTTGATCGGGATAGTTAATCGGGGTTCGGGTTATTCGGATTTTTCAACATTGAAAGTCTACCTAAAACCCGACCTGAATAACAAACGGATTAATCTGTTTCGGGTTGTTCGGGTAACGGGTTTCGGTTCGGGTTTCGGGTATTAAACAATAGACTTAAATAAGTAGATTTTAGTGAGTTTTCATTTAAAATCTTATAAAACTAGTGGACTTAAATTAGCTTACTTCTATAATTTATAAAATTTGCTTAAATATATATATTTATATACAAACAATTTGATCAATTTGGACAATCTATACAAGTGTATATATATAATTTACTTAATCACAATATGGGTTGATCGGGTTATTCGGATTTCGGGTTAATAGGTTCGAGTTATTCGGGTTTTTGAGATTTGAAAGTTTATCTAAAACCCGACTTGAATAAGAATCAATTTAATCCATTTTCTGGTTGTTCGGGTTGTTCGGGTAACGAGTTGCTCAGGTCGGGTTTCTTCGGGTACGGGTGAGATCGAGTTGGGCGGGTTAATCGGGTACGAATAAAATCGACGAGCCTATTGTGGTCTTTTACCCCATCATGGAGCTCCAGTTTAAATGCCCGATTGTTGACCCGTTTATCTCATGTCACCTGTAAACCAATCTTGGCACGTTCATAAATCCAACATGTTTATCGTTAACGCTTAGATGTGAGACTATATGTGGATTTTGGAGAAAGATTGGGTGAAGAAAGATGGGTTATGAGAAAACTTAATCAACCCATCTTGACCCGTTCTATGTTTTCAATGACCCATCTTGACCCGTTGATAACTTTTTCTAGTTATAGAATTACCCAACTTGATCCTCTTAGAAATATAACTTAACCCAATCTAATCCATTACTTCATTTTTACTATCCAAATCAACCCAAGTCCACCCATTTGGGTCAAAATTACCAATTCTAGTTTCTAGTCATTATTATAATTTTCACAAATACTTGCATTCAAAATACATGTAGAGGCTTTAATATAGCAAAATCTATCCCGTTGGTAAACGATTTAAAAGAAGTCTCCAAACCAAAACTTTTACTTCGTTGCAAAATCATTTATTCCACAAAGTAGGAGAATTTACAATCGGAAGAACTATTGAATTGATAGAATTCCTCCCATTCTTTGGGTTGTTTGGCCTAGCTTTATAAACAAAGCTTATATTTTTTTTAACAAAATAAGTTTAACTTGGTGTTTGAATTTTCTTTTTAGGCTTGTGCTTATTAGCTTATATAAACTAATTTGAAGAAACTTATTTGAAGACACTTTTTAGTTTATTTAAAAAAGTTTATTTGTGTAGGGGTGTAAGTTACTCATTTGCCCTTAAATGATGGTGGATTAATAATTACTGACACATAATTAATAAGAGGCAAATGGTTTAAGTTACTTATTTGCCCTCAAATGTTTTGCTTAACTTTTTATATAAGTAATACTATTTATTTTATTTATTATAGATAAATATTACGTTGTTGATGTTGGATATCCAAATACTAGGGGTTATCTTGCTTCATATAAAGAATCCAACATTCGTTATCGTATACCAGATTTTCGTCGTGAAAAAACGATTGCTAGTCATGCTCTTAAAGGACCTAAAGAGATATTTAACTACAATCATTCATCATTGATAAATGTCATTTAACAAACTTTTGGAGTATGGAAGGTTAGATGGGAGATATTACAACATATGCATGTCAATTACACCTATGAGACACAAGTGAAGATTGTGCTCGCATCTATGGCAATTCATAATTATATTAGGAGAAAGATACATGTGATGAATGATTTAACAAGGCGCAACAAGAATCTTACATTCCAAATAATGATACTGATAGTCAAGGATCTGGTGACATTAATGAAATAGATGAAGACACAAGTACACATAACAGAATAGATTATTTATATATGAGTGCAATTAGAGATATGATTGCATGAGATCTAACCAAACCAAGATGAATGTTTATTGAATATTAATGTATTTTTGTAGAAGTTTTACATCATTCTCGATATAAATTTATCCAAAAATGATGGTATAACTCATAAAAACAAAGTAGATATATATAAAGTATAAGTCATGTGATAATATGTAACCATGCCTCTTGTAATAATTTTACTAACATAAGCTAAACAAAAAATCTAACACAAACACTTAAAAGGAGCTTATCAACTTGTAAAATATAAGCTAATTCAAATGCTTAGAAAAGAGCTTATCAAATAATAGAAAATAAGCTATAAACTACTTTAAAATATAAGCTTAAGCTAAAAAATAAAAGTCGGGCCAAAACACCCCTTAATAGTGAAATCGCTAGGCCAAAACACCCCCTTAATCATTTTGAAAATCAATATCCCACACCCAACAGTCCTCATGTGAGTTACACTAGATCCAAATCACCTCTATCCACCTTTTATTTGCATAGCAAATACGAAACCAAATCATCTTTTTAAATAGAGTTAATTACATGAACTTAGGCCATATTTTCACTTTTGGTCCCCAGGTTTGAAAAATTACAAGGTTGTTCCAAAAGTTTGTCAAAACATAACACAAAGGTTCTCTAACGTGGATGACCGTTATCTTTTTTTGTTAATTTTTAAAAATGACTAAACTACCCTTTTTGAAAACTTATAACTTTAAACACCACCAGTTTACCACCACGATATAACACCACTAGAACACCACCACCATCCCCACCACCGGAACACCATCAACATCCCCACCACCACTAGTCTACAATCACCATCCCTAACACCATCAAAAAGTAATCACCATAGGTTTCAACCACCATGTACAATACAACCAGAACTCCACCACCATCCCTACCACTACTAAACAACAACCACCATCTCCAACACTACAGGGCGCCACCTCGAATCTAATCAAGGTTAGGGGTTGTAATGGTGGTGAGGGGTGATGCTTTTGTTACCATAGATCTACCATGTGATGTTTTATGGTGTTTTGGTGAGTAAGATGTCACACCCTAACCTTGACGGCGGAAATACTCAAGTTTGATCGCCATTTTTGAAGATTGTTCACACCTAGGAATGGACCTAGTTAAATAATGAACTAAATTGGCATTGCTCCTCCGGTTAAACCGTCAGGTTAAGAATAATACGATATGCCGAGATTTTGAGTTGGGTTCCCAAAGATGATTAGAGGCATTGCTAATAACAGAAAGTGAATCGATCATCAGAATTAACGATCGATGTTTAACGACACACCACAATAACCGACTATTTGAGGTAAGTACAAGTCAATTTCTCGACTCGTTATCTCACATGAGTCAATATGAAATGCGTGAAACTAGCCAATCGGTCAATAATGCACCAAATGACATCAAGAAATACAAGGCAGTTTGAGCATATACCAAGCTACATCGACATTTCCTTTATGCCAAACCATGAATACCAATTGCGGAAATTCATGATCCTTTTTGTCCACATCAAAATGAATGTAATAACAAGTCTTGTGAGTCGCAATCAAGATAGAGATTTAGAGATTTTCAAGATTAAGAGTTCAAGGTTATCCAAAATAATGAGAATTACATTTTTAATTATGGGTAAAGAGTTAAACAAAGACGTCATTCATGATCGGATTTGAATTTAAATAATTTAGAATATCGACGATAAAGGCAATCACAAATAGCTTTTCAAGTACGGCTTGCACACGCGGTTCATCAAACCCATGAACACAACCGGACATTGCTATAAACATAAAGGCATGGCATAAATTTATAATAACTTTATCTTGTACGAAAGATTGTTTTAGGAGTGTTATCATCGTGCAATTAGGTTTTGATGACCACTAAGAATGAAGGTCGATAAAAAGATTCCATAAAGCTAGATCAAACGTCAAATTGAAACATAAAAGCATGAGAGAAGAAATCGATTTAAAATTTAAATGTTCCAGGCTTGGAACTAGGGTTACCCTAAAGTAACAACGACCCCTTTTGAGTTCAAGATTCATGCTTTAGCTTGACTGGCTGGAACACTATCGTCGATAAATCAGATAACGATGCCCACCCTTCAAGTTATTACATGTTTCTTGTCAATTGAAGTCTTAAAACCTTGGTAAATTTGAGATCAAGGAATGGGAATACTCACCAAGATATGGTTATCA
>BJCM01217399.1:0-14119 GCA_018326385.1 Flaveria bidentis | reverse complement strand
TTTAGTATAATGTAAAACATCTGAAGATCTTACACTTCAGATGTTGTAGTTTCAGTAGTTATAGAATTAGCTGGTACTTAAGAATTTATTGTAAGAAGATGTCCTCAGTTGTTGTGGACATCTTCAGTAGTTTCAGTTCTTTTCAGTTGTTTGTAAAATCTATTAGATGTCACTATTAGGTGACATCTGCTGACGTCACATTCCTCTATAAAAGGAATGTTGACCTAATTTGTACATGCCGAAGCTTGTGAATGAATGAAAACATTATCTTTTGTAGAAAACTTTCTCTCTCTATAACCGTCACTGCTTGATTGAATATTCATCTCATTCTTGCTTTTCGTCTAATTCTAGTACTATTCCACTGCAAATCATAACCTAATTGATCAAACTAGATCTTAGATCCTTTCAATAGGGATATTTTATTCATAGATATTGTTTGTAATGTTATTTAAGTTAGTTAAATAACATCAAATAATAAAGAAGTGTGTGTGAGTTATACAATTAAAAGGTTAATTATATATAACTCAAATTACTGACTCGTTAACATTAGAAAATTGGGTGTTTAAGTTTTGGGGGGAAAACCCAATTAAAAGTGTGTTTCGGCCACCCATTTGCAAGGGTGTGTGCTTTTTGTTTCTTGAAAACAAACACACACTTAACTAGTCAAGACACTCCATCTTCTTCTCTCTCTCACATGCAAGAACCACAAGAACATAAGGTTCTCTCCTTTTCTTGAAGAGATTCTCGGCTGAAAGGTGTTCTAGCAGCTCCTTCTTTGGGTTTTTGGTGTAAAAATCCTAGAAAGAATGGTCTTTGCTTGATGCTTGTGGGTATGGAAGCTTGAGGACACTTATCCTTGGTGTTTTGGCTGTTCAACAACATCATTCTCTTCATCAAAATCCCATTTTTCACAGCCTTTGGAAGGTAGTTCCATGGTTTGATTATGGTTGTTATTTCTTGTTGATAGCTAGTCCATTCACATATGTTTGATCCTTATGTTCTTGGGTTTGTTGTTGTCATGATATGAGCCTTAATTTTCAGATTAGAAATGATAATATTAAAGTTATATTACGCTGCGTTTTCATGTTTAAAAGGTTAAACTACTTTGATATGGTCCAACAAACCCAATATTGATGCTTGTGGGTATGGATGCTTGAGGACACCTCTCCTTGGTGTTTTGGTCATTCAAGAACCTCACTTTCTTCCTCCTTAATCATGGTTTTCAGCAGCTTTACAAAGGTGTTTGTATGTCTTTGTTTTGGTTGTTATTTGTTATTGATAGCTAGTTCATACACATGTATATGATCCTTATGTTCTTGGGTTTGTTGTTGTCATGATATGAGCCTTAATTTTCAGATTACAAATGATAATATTAAAGTTATATTCTGCTGCGTTTTCATGTTTAAAAGGTTAAACTACTTTGATATGGTACAACAAACCCAACATTGGCATCTAGAGCCAGATATGTGGATGACTAACTTCCATTGTCCTTGTAAAATTGGTTTTATAGGACTTTAACAACCTAATAGGGGTTGTTTTGTGGTGATTTTATAAATCCCCAACCTTTTAAGGTTATATCTAACATTCTTGTGATTAAACCTTGAAAGAAAAGACATCAAAATGGTTGATTGTGTTTGTTTGGACAAAAACACCTTAAATTATTGGTTTATGTTGGCTGAAAATTTAGGGTCATATGGGGATTTATTTGGTTCTTGGATGTTGTTTCATATTGGTGCATAACCTAGCCTTGACCTTGTGTTGGTTTGGTTTTGGATGGATGATTCATCCCCTAAAGAAAAGAAAGTGACTCATCAAAAGAAAATATCAGCTGAGTCACACAAGGCAAAATGTGATTCAAGAAACAAACAAATGTATTGTGATATTTGTGAAAAGTTCAATAACAAGACAGATGAATGTTTTTTAATCAATATTGTTCTATCTGTGACATGAACAATCACTCCACCAAAAACTTCTATTTCAACAAGTATTGTTCAGTCTGTGACATGAACAATCACAATACATCTAATTGTTACTTTAATTAGAAGAGTTTGATAATTCCCCAACACAAGCCCATCTCAAAAACATCCACTATCACACATTCTGTCAGACCTCATTTTCACAATGATCAATCTAGGACTTCTAGATCAACAAATGATAGAAACACTTTGAAGAAATTGTGGAAGGGTCAAAGAAAACATCTTACAATGAAACACAAAATTGACCTTCCAAAACAAAAACCTACTTTTGATAATGAAAATTGGGCTAAATTTATACAAAGAATCAGAGACCAATGACTTCATTACTCATCTAAATCTTTATTGGATGTTGATGAGATGACTCACCCAATTCATTACCAAAATTCCCCCAGGACACCTCAAACTAAACCACAATTTAGAGGGAAATACCAAAAAGTCACCATCATGAATAGGAACAGGAAACCTAAGACGATCATGACTTGGGTTCTTTATTCTAATTAGTTCTTTTTGCTTGCCGGTTCATCCACACAGGTCTAATAACCTATGGTACGTAGACAGTGTATGCTCCCGACACATGACCGGAGATCATTCCCTCCTTCATGACTTCAAGCTGAGCTTTGGCAGAGATTCACAGGGTGGTAGAATTACAGGTGAAGGATCTATGACAAACGGGATGCTGAGCTTTGAAAGAGTGAACTACTGTGAATAGCTGAATTTCAATCTGCTAAGCGTGTCTCGGATCTACGACAAGAAATATTCCACCCACTTTACACACACTCATTGCTACGTTCTGAAACCTAGATTTCAGATCTCTGAAGAATGGGTTATCTTAAGGACACCGAGGAACAATAATACATATGTCTTAAACAAGTGTTTTGCATCACCTAAAGAAGAAACATGTCTGTTGTGAAAAGCATCATTTGATGAGTCACAACTTTGGCATAGACGTTTGGGGCACACAAACTTTAAAAACATGAATAAGTTGGTCAAAGGAAAACATGTCATTGGTCTTCCTCAAAAAGAATTTAATTTTATTGATCAATGTTCAGCGTGCCTCAAATGAAAACAACACAAATCATCTTACAAAACCAAGCTGGTGAATACTAAGAATACTCCATTGAAGTTACTTCACATGGATCTATTTGGACCAACTCATGTAATGAGTATAGGAAAGAAACAGTATTGTTTAGTGATCATTGATGACTTTTCACGATTCACATGGGTGTTCTTCTTACTTCATAAAAATGAGGCATCCCAAATCATACAAGAATTTATTACTAAAATTGAAAATCAACTTGATTTTAAGGTCAAAATAATAAGAAGTGATAATGGTGTTGAATTCAAAAATGAAAGTATGAGTTCCATTTGTGCAACCAAAGGCATTACTCATCAATTCAGTGCAGCTAGAACTCCTCAACAAAATGGGGTAGCTGAAGGGCAAAATAGAACACTGATTGAAGCAGCAAGAACGATGCTAGCCAATGCTAAACTGCCCATCACCTTCTGGGCAGAAGCTGTTAATACATCGTGCTTTGCACAAAATCGAACTTTGATTGTTAAAGAAAGTAACATGACACCTTATGAATTGCTCTTTCATAGGAAACCATTTATTGGATTCCTCAAATCATTTGGTAGTCCTGTCTCAATATTAAACACCCGAGACCATTTGCGTATGTTTTCATCCAAGTCTAATGAAGGATTCTTTGTAGGTTATTCTTCTGTTTCAAAGGCTTATAGAATGTTCAATCCTGGATTAAAAATTATTGATGAATCTACAAATGTTCAATTCAAGGAACATTCGTTTCCCAAATCTACAAATAGTCTCGACTGGTTGTTTGATATTGACACGTTTACAAAGTCATTTGATCAATTTCACTTGTCTGAAGCAGGAAATCTACATTCAAGTGATACTTCGTCAACTGTAGAATGAAGAGATGATTTTCCCTTGATTCCTCCTACATTTTATGAGCGCAGGAACGAAGATGTTCCTATTCAAGCTGATCCCATCAGACAACCGTCACAAAACCTTAGTGTTTCTACTGAAAGAGGTCCAAGCCTGGTACCTTCCCACTCAGATGATCTGTCAATTGAGGTTAGAAATCAAAACCAAGCCTCTCCTCTAGTTGAAAAACAAAGGACATCAAATGATGTAAGTAGTTATAGTGCTGCTGAAGCTAAAGCAGGAATTGAAACAGAGTCTGACAATCTTCATAATTCAACAACAGTACTAGATGAATATGCCTCTGACCATAATGAACTGAATGTCTCTAATCTTGATGTAACTATTGCTGGTGACTCCATTCCAACCACAAGAATACACAAGAACCATCCAGTTGAAACCATTATTGGTGAACTTAATGAGAGGGTGACAAGAAGCAAATCAAGTATTGCAAACATTTGTTTGTTCTCATGCTTTTTGTGTCAAACAGTATCCAAAAACATCAAAGAGGCACGTCAAGACAATAGTTTGATTGAAGCAATGCAGGAAGAATTGCTCCAATTCAAGAAGCAAGAAGTATGGCAACTGGTAGATCTTCCCAAATGACAATACCCTATTGGTACCAGATGGCTATAAAGGAACAAGACTGATGATAGAGGGATCATTATAAGAAACAAAGCAAGATTAGTGGCCCAAGGATACACTCAAGAAGAAGGAATCGACTATGATGAAGTGTTTGCACCTGTTGTCATACTAGAAGCAATCAGAATCTTTCTAGCATATTCTCCATCCATGAAATTTACTATTTACAAATGGATGTAAAGTGTGCCTTCCTGTATGGAAAGATTGCTGAGGATGTTTATGTGAGTCAACCACCCGACTTTGAAGATCCAGATTTCCCTCATAGAGTTTACAAGCTTGACAAAGCTCTGTACGGTTTTCATCAAGCCCCAAGAAAGTGGTATGAGACTTGATCATCTTTTCTTCTTGAACATGGATATGAAAGTGGAATGATTGATCAAACTCTCTTCAAAAGAACAAGAGGAAAAGATATGTTGTTAGTCCAGATCTATGTGGATGACATCATATTTGGCTCGACAAACAAGCAACTCTGCAAAGAATTTGAAGACCTTATGCACTCAAAGTTTCAAATGAGTGCAATGGGGGAACTCACCTTCTTTCTAGGGGTGCAAGTCGAATAGACAATAGATAGAATCTTCATCAATCAATTAAAATACATGGAAACCATGTTGAAGAAATTTAACTTTGCTGACTATCAGTCTATCAGAACTCCTGTAGATACTAAAGTAAAGATTGGACCAGATCCTGAAGGCAAACCAGTGGATTAGACTCACTATTGATCAATGATTGGTTCACTTATGTATCTAACAGCCAGTAGTCCTGACATAATGTTTGGTATTTGTGTGTGTGCGCCAGATATCAAGCTGATCCAAAAGAATCACATATGAATGCAATGAAGAGGATATTCAGATATTTGAAGGGTAAACCAGCTCTTAGGTTATGGTATCCAAATGAAGGAGAATTCAATCTTTATGCCTACACAGACAGTGATTATGGAGAATGCAACTTCAACAGAAAATCCACCTCTGCTGATTGTCAATTTCTTGGTCCCAGACTTGTATTTTGGCAATGCAAGAAGCAGACAAATGTATCTGTGTCCACTGCAGAAGCTGAGTATATTGCTACATCAGCTTGTTGCTCTCAAGTACTCTGGATTCAAAACCAGATGCTTGATTATGGTTTTAACTTCTTGCACACGCCAATTTCTATTGACAACACAACAGTTGTTTTCATAACTAATAATCCAGTTTAGCACTCAAAAACAAAACATATTGAGATTAGATATCACTTTTTGTGAGACTGTGCTGAAAAAGGTTTAATCAAATTGATTCAAGTACCAACTGAAAATCAATTATCTGATTTGTTTAATAAGGCATTTGACCCTAGTTGGTTTGAATTCCTGGTTTAGTCAATTGGCATGATTAACCTTGAGTAAAACCATGAAAAACATCAAAAACAATTAAAAACATCAGAAAACCACAAAAAGAAATCAGGTTTCATACATGCAATAAATTAAAATCTTATTTAATAGTGAAACACTCATCATAGAGTACAAGTATGTATTGACTTATCTGAGTGCATGTGTGTGTAGTAACTTAAACACACCAGGTAATGATACTTTATGAATCTCTTACACCTGCATCAGTTTCATCTTTGTTTTTCTGAGCAAAGACCTGATGAAACATGCACATAGTGCAGATGTCCTGATCCAAAAGATTCCCAATAAGGAACACATCCAAATTGGATGAATCTACAAAAGCAATACATTCCAAGTGAATGAACAAAAGAATCCCATCATGGATAACCTTCCAAAGTGAAGTGAAAAGAATCCCAATATGGATCATCATGAAAAGGATAAAAGTAAAAGAATCCTAATGAGGATTAGTGAAATTGAGTTATCATAACTTAAGTAACCTGCTAAGAAAAGTTGTGAAAATGTTCTACCATGCATTGTATAAGGATGGTTGATCATTCCATGCTTGTGTGTGTGAGGTACATATTGAATAACTAAATCAACCAAAACATGATAAAAAATCATTTGCATCAAAATATAAACCTAGTATGAGTTTAAGAGGACAAACATACCTTCAATCATCAAGTTCATATACATGTCCATTTAATCATAAAGGATGCACATGTGTAATGTAAGACTGATATGATCCTAACAAAAGATATAATTCTCTTCATTATTAATAATAATAATAAAAAAATATTATTTTTTTAAAATTTTTAAAGTTTCTATCCAAATGTGGATACAAACTTTAGGTGGAGTAATTTATAATTTTTGAGTAAGTCTATACTTTTGTTTACTACCTTAAATTACTTTGAAAACAAAACAAAAAGAATTTGGGTGTTGTTGCAAAAAGTTATATCATTGTATCTCAGCTTATGCAGATTCTTGGAAGTATGAAAAGTCCAAGATCAGTCAAAATTGGGAAACTTGTATCGCTTGTGACATACAAGTCAATCCAAGCAAGAATTGACAATCTCAACAGTCAACTTCATAATAAAAATCAATCAAGGACAGTCCTTCATAATATGAAAAACCAAATCAGACACATTAACTTTGATTAAGTTCAAAGCTAATGTAGGTAAGTGCACTGGTCAATGTGGGTGAAGGTAACCCATGCATATAACCAATGCAAGTATCTCTTTAGTTCAAAGTGAAGAAGTAAATGTGGATTTTATTCTATCGCATTTGAAACAGTGAGCAAATGCTGATTAAATTCGAACAGCCGTATTTTGCTACAGTAGTCAAATGCTGAGGAACTTCTTTCGTTCGTATTTGCTACAGTACACAAATGTTGATGAACATCTCTCTTTCGCATTTGCTACAGTGCAATACTGACCAAGTAGTCAAACGCATTTGGTGTAGTTACACAAACACTGATTTACTTTGCTTTTTTGCATTTGCTACAGTGCTCAGTACTCATGAATTTTGTTCTTCCGCGTTGGTCATAGTAAACAAATGCGGATGGCAGAAAAACAGAAGTAATAAAACTTCCGCATTTACTACAGTGTGTAAATGCGGATGACATAAAATCAATAGTTCAACCCTTCCGCATTTACAACAGTGAGTAAATACGGATAGTCAAAGTTCAAATTTTGTCTTTCGCATTTGCTACAGTTAACAAATGCGGATGACCAAGAGATTTAAAATTTACACTTCTCCATTCGCTACAGTGGTGACTGCATTTTCTCTTAAACTTGTAAAATCTTGCAAAAGCCATTATTTGACTATTTTAAGGAATTTAAACGGGTCATTTAATACTTTTCAAATTTGAGAGACTTTATAGTGAGACGAGCGCAAATACACAATACACCCACTTCGATCATATTCATCATAAACAATCAAAGATTTTCGTGTGATTCTACTCAATCTGTTCATTATCGATTCTGAAACTATATTTGCATCGAACATAAGGTGAAATTTCCAAAAATTTCAACAAGACCTAAGTTTCAGATTGTTAAACCTAAATCAAACAATGAACCAACTAATAATGAAGAACACAAAAATATGACTTAATAATGTAATATAATACACCTTTTCAACTTCAGTGAACATGCAAACCAACAGAAATTCTACTCATAATGAAAACCTTTATATTCATGTTTGTTGTAAGAATAGAGCATGATGAAAAATGAAAAAGTGTAACAAATCAATGAAACAACATCTAATAAATGGTTCAAACATAGAAACTGTGATTGTTGAACAACAAATTCACCATTTGTTGTGACAACAATGATACAGTAATGACAAACGTTCATCTTTGACCATTTAAAGTGAAACTGATAAATGATACACATGTGTTTTCATCAAAAACTGACACACATGTATCTTATGCAGATTATATGCCAAATCTTTCATGGAGCAAGCTCCATAATGTCAGCGGTTATTTAAACCCTAATGTGCCTGAAGTTGAGGGACTTGGAGATATGATCAGATTCTAATCTACAACATGGGTAGCCTATGCTATCACTATGAGACCCACCATGTATGAGAACCTCATCAGATCTTTTTGGAACTCAGATGAGGTAATTGAAGCATATGTTGTTAGATCATTAACTGGGAGAATTGACAATGATCACACTCTAAGCATCAATGAAGATTCTGTTAGAAGATGCTTTCAATTTGGTGATGATGCTAATGCACCTCTGGAGCTGGATGATGATGAAATAACCTGATTCTTTGCTGAGATTGGTTATGAAGAAGGAGATGAAGCTAAAAAAATTGTTAAAGGATTAGTTGATCTACCTTGGAGATTCCTAATTCACATGTTTTAGCACTGCTTATCCAAGAGAAAGACAAGATGGAATGATATTCCAGTCACCACATCCTCAGCAATCTGTGCTCTCTACACTAACAAGCCATTCAATATGTCTGCCTATGTTTTAAATGGCCCGATTTCAAACATTCAAGAAGGGAGAAGATACAAGTTCTTCATGTATCCAAGATTTATTCAGTGCCTAATCAATGAATCATTCCCTGATTATGCTAATGAGGGACCAATGCTTGATATTCCTCATTATGATGCAAGATCTTACAAATACATTAAGAAAAGGGATCCAAGAAACATTTACAGTGGGGCTCACTCACCTCTACTTCCATGGATGATTCAGCAGATAAATCAAGAAGTTTAAGGACAAGAACAAGCTGTTGAACAACCATCACCACAACCAACACCATAACCAACACCACAACCAACACCATAACCAACACAACAACCATCACCACAACCAACACCATAAACAACATCACAACCAACACCATAACTATCACCACAACCAACACCACAACCATCACCACAACCAACACCACAACCATCACTACAACCAACACCACAACCATCACCACAACCAACACCACAATCATCACCACAACCAAGACCACTACCAACACCACAACTATCACCACAACCAACATCACCACCTCATCAATCACCAATACTACCATCTCATCACAAACCAATATCACCATACCAACCTTTGCTCACCCATGATTACCCTACTGAAGTTGGAGAGTCAACTAGCACTTCTAAAGCATCCAAATCATCTTCAGATGAGAAGGATAAACATACTCAAATGTCTGTAAGGAAAGCAACTTCTGAGACTACTCCCTTAGAGAGCTTTGTTGAATCCAATGTGAATAGGCCTAATGAAAAGGATGGATTGATATCTGAGCTCCTACAAAAAAAAGGAAAGGATGGAAGGGATTCTAAATAGGAGAGCTAGAATCATTGATGATAGGATTCTAGAGCTTGATGAAAAGGAGAATGAATTGAAAGAAATAAATGAAAATTATGAAACCGAAAAGAAAGAAAAAGAGATTGACTACTTGAAAGCTTCACTGAACCATTCTAGAGAAGAAGTATGTGGACATGTTGACACTCTTTCCATTCAAACCATAGCAAAGGAAGAACAAGATAACATCATTGAAGAACAAGCTGAAATCATCTCCAATCTCGAAAATGAAATTCCAAGCCAAAATAAAAGGATCTCTGAACTTGAGTTGTTAATTGAGATTCAAAGAAGTGTTGTGGTTGATGGAAGAAAAATGAACAAGAAAGGGTTGTTGATGATGAGAACTAGTCTTTATCAGAGAATGAATAACAAAAAGAAGATTGAAGTCAAACAAAGCATGAGGAACAAAGTCTAGAGATTGTGATTTACTCTGGAAAATCAGATGTTACTCACACTGAGAAAGCAGAATTTGAAGACTTATCAGTGCTTTAGACAACTCTACATCTGAAGAATTCATTGTAGATGATGACTTTTGGGAGTTTGTGAACAATCAAAGGATTGGCACTGAACCTATTGTATTCATCCCTCAATCTCCAGTTCCTTTGGAGAAAGAGTTAAGCATGCAGATTGTCCCTGCTATGTCACTGTCTGAAGAACCGAAAGAAATGATAAGAGAAATGTGTGAAAAGGAAAAAGAAAAAGAAAAAGAAACAGAAAAGGAAAAAGAAAAAGAAAAGGAGGAAATAGAAGTTAATGATCAAGAAAAAACCACTCCTAAAAAATTGCCTGAAGAGATGGAAAAGGCTGAAACTTCAAGTCCACAACTTCAAACATACTCCAGAAAGAGGAAATATCTAGCTGAGAAGGCTAAGGGAAAAAGACCAATGGTTGAAGAAGAAAGTGTTAAGAAAAAGAAAGATGACCCCAGAAGCTTGGCATCAATAGCTGAATTTCTTGAAGAACATGAGCAGGCTGAAGCTCAATTAAAGAAACAAGTTGTTAGCATCAACATAAATCTGAACAAGCAACAGATCACCATCACTTTCTTTGATAAACAATGTGCATTCAGTTAAAACTTTGCGAAATCCGTGTTTCACAAGGTGAGTTGAGTGTTTTTTATACCATGCCCTCGGGGCTTGAAGAAGCCCGTAGAGAGCCTTATCTAGTTTGTAAACTCTGTCCTGATGATATGGATCTTCAAATCCTTCGGGTTGACTGACATACACTGTTTCTCGGATTTCACCATGACGAAATGCACTCTTTACATCCAGTTGATAGACTTTAATTTTCATGTAAGATGCATAGGCTAGGAAGATAATGATGGCTTCCATTCTCGCCACAAGTGCAAATACTTCATTATAATCAATTCCTTCGACTTATCGAAATCCTTGAACAACAAGTTCAAGCTTGTTTCTGATGATGACTCCTTAACCATCTTTCTTACATTTGAAGACCCATTTGGTACCAATGACTTTAGCACCTTTAAGTCAATCCACCAGTGTCCATACACCTAACTTCTTGAACTGAAGAGGTTCTTCTTGCATGGCAGTTACCCATGCCTCATCGTTTAGGGCTTCACTAACGTATTTTGGCTCAAACTGAGACACAAAACAATGATACGCACTATCTTGAATGTATCCTTTTTACAATACCGAGGCATAAACAACTGAATATAGCTGATTTCTAGTATGAACTCCTGATCTGACATCCCCAATGACAATGTCCAGAGGATGATAGACATTTAGGCGTGATCCAGGAGTGGTGGGAACAACTACCTTAGAATCAAGATTATGAACGTTTGGTTCTGTATCTGAGGCAGAAGGAGTGTGAGGTTCCGAAGACTCAGAGGCATCAATGTCAGATGCTTATGGACTTGCAATAATAGGAACCTATTCCTCTTGATTGTTCTGGTTATCCTCCACGACTTTATCATCAGATGAGGAGTCACTAACATCAAGCGCTCCCCCAGAACGGTTAGTCGATTCATATTGTGAACCAGATGATGTTGAATCTTGTGCTAGGGTGCTTAAGACATCATACATCATTTTGGCTGCTAACTCATCGTTAAACGAAGAGAGATGTATGTTGAAGGACTTGAAGAATCCATCATAATCGAAAAAGACTGCGAGTTCTTTTCTAGCAGGAGGGGTGGTGTATCTCTGAACATCTACGTTACACTACACTTCTACTTGACCCGTTGAGTTGTTGTAAACTCTCTTATTTGGTATGTTGTATCCTAGAAAGATTACCTCGTCAGCCTTCTCGCTAAACTTTCCCTCTTGAGTTTTCTTCAGTAGGGTGCACGGTGCGCCAAACGGTTCAAGATACTCTAGATTTGGTTTACGTCATTGAAGTAACTCATAACACGTCTTGCCATGGCGTTTAACTACCAGAACTCGATTTAATGTGTAATACGCATTGGCTACTGCCTCATTCCAAAATTGGATAGGTAGTTTTGAGTTTGCTAGCATTATCCATGTTGTCTCAATTAAGTAGTGATACTTTCTCTTAGCAACGCCATTCATCTGAGGAGTGTAGGCGGAAGTGAACTGGTGCACAATTCCCTTTTCTTTGCAGAAAGCCTCTATCCATTGGTTCTTGAATTCGGTTGTGTTGTCTGAGTGTACTTGTCTTACCTTCAGCTTGTATAGTGACTCCAGTGTAGTTACTAACTCCTTAAATGACTCAAATGTTTCTGAATTTGATTTTAGAAACATCACCCCAGTCAATCTTGAGTAGTCATCTATAACTACATAGCAGTACAAGTTGCCTGCGATGCTTCTTGTACTGACTGGACCAAACAGATCCAAGTGAAGAAGCTCAAGAGGCAGTTCAATGGAATGAACCTTCTTTTCCTTATGAGACTTCTTCATCTGTTTGCCTTTCTTGCAGGCGACACAAAAATCCGGGAGTTGGATGTTTTTGACATTTACTCCCCACACTAGATCATTCTTGATCAAGTGATTCATCTTCCGTGGATTGATGTGTCCCATTTTCCTATGCCAGGAGATTGAATCCTTCTCGGTAGCCTTTGACAAAAAGCACTGAACTTGATGATCCGTTTTGGAGGCATTTGATAGATCCAAGACATAAAGGTCATTATATCTTGAGGCAGACATTAAGACTTGGTCCTCCGGGATCACATAGTCCTTTTTCAGGACATAGCACTTTTTGTTATCAAAAACTACTTTAAAGACTTTGTCACATATTTAGGATACAGAAAGTAGGTTGTTTTGAAGTAGTTGAACATAGTTTACCTTATCATACTTTACTTTCTGGTTCCCTACTTTAGCTTGAGCTGTGATGTAACCTCCTTTATTTCCTGCAAATGAAACATGACCTCCTTTAATTTGTTTGACGTTTGATAAGAGTGACCGGTTTGAAGTGCCCTTTTTCCCCATAGTTGAAGCATGTAACTTTGGTCTTGTCAAAACCAAATGTTGTGTCCTTAGTAGCAATCAAGTTCTATCCGGTCTTCTTGACAAACTTCTTAGCTCTCCGGACAGCACTTGCTAAGGCCCACATGATGTCCATCATTTCCAGCTCTGTCTCGTCTACCTGCTCGTAGTCCTCATCTGCCAGATGGTAGTTGTCAATTTTCCCAGCAACTAGTCCATCATAGGTGTGGACGACAGCTGCTAAGAGATCCATGTGCTCTTTTGCTACCTCTACTATCACATTCCCGAGATTCTCGGTCTTCAATTTTGTAGTGTAGGCTTCAAGTGCTATGTATTGGGTACCAGACGACCCTGACGTGTCAGATCCTGAAGAAGAGGCTTGAGATGGACCAGCTGAACTCGACACAAAGGTAGTTTGTAGTTGAGCTCCAAACGTTTTGGCTTGTGGAGTTGAGTTGTACAGAGTTGGGTTCTTATCATAAGTAGACTTTTGTGCCCTGTAGTTCATCCTCAACTCTTCCTCTCTCAGTTTAAGAATGAAGTCGTTGATATCTAACTTCGCCAGCATATCATTCTGTCTGAGATTGGAGACAAATGAAACCCACTTCTCAGGCAACCCATCTGCAAAGTTTGAAACTTTCACTTCCATAGATGTGGTAACTCCATAAGTGTGCAGCTCACTCATTAAAGGGTAGAATCGATCAATGACGTCGTCCAAGCTCTCCTATCCCATTGATGAGAAGTTGTCAAACTCCTTCTTCAACGCTTTAGCTTTTAGAGCTTTTAATGATGCATTTCCATCATACCTCTTTTCCAATGCATCCCATAGCTTCTTAGATTGCTTCTTCTTAGAAAATAGATGGAAGATGTCCTTAGGAATTGACTGAGTTAGCAAGGAATAAACTTTCTTCTCTGCATTGTACTTTACCTTTTGTCCATCAGTCATGCCTCCTAATGTAAGTTTGACTCCATCTGCACCTACA
>BJCM01217395.1:0-11220 GCA_018326385.1 Flaveria bidentis | reverse complement strand
TCAAGAACTTCTTGAAGATTTCGGATTGTACAAGAGGGTTTGATCTTGGTGCTTTACTTCCTAACAAGTAAGGTGTTTGCTAAGCTTGTGGGTATACAAGCTTGATGTCTTCTCCTTTGAAGGCTAGACATTCAAGGACATCACCATCTTCATTCCTTTTACATCTACAACATCTAGTGCAAGAAAGGTTGTTTCTTTGTTCACCCTTTGGTTGATTGTTTTGTTTGATAGCATAGTGTTTCACATATATTGTTGATCCTTTATTTTGGGTTTTGTTTATGCTTCAAAAGATGAAAATTTTCAGAATGTAATAACATGTTTAAGTCATTCTTCCGTTGCGTTTTATAAGTTTAAAATGGTTAAACTAGCTTTGATTAAAATGTTGCAAAACCCAATAGGAAATGCATACTAAATATATATTGTAAACAACCAAGATTTTAAGAGGTTTTAACAGGAAGATCGATTTTAAGAGGTTTTAACAGCGTGCCCCAGCTAGGGGTTTAGCCCCTTAGACCCCACTGGGGGCTGCTGCCCCTAGGACCCCGCTGTCAGGGGTTGCCGCCCCCGAACCTCCACTGTCTCGCGAAGAGTCGGTTATGTTCTATGATGACTTGTACTTGTTGTGCATGTGTATGTGTTTGTGAATGGATGATGCATGATGTTTATGATGATGTGTGATCAGATATGTGATGTTTATGTGATGCTATGTATGAATGTGTTATGTTGATCTTATGTTCCTATTATGTATAATTCCTTGACTTACATGTTTTGAGTAAGAAATGAATGAAAAATATTATGTAATGTAAAGTGGAAGTTAATGATAATGTTAAGTGTAACATAAAGTAAGAATGAATGGATGCATTAATGAATGAATGAATGTAAGAAAGTCTTGCAAGCAATATATTATCTAACCTAATGAACTGTGTGGGGTTAGCTACCCTAGAAGGATGCACACTGGGGGTCGAATCATTGTGATTGACGATATGTATAGGAACCTTGTCGCTTTCCCTAGGTACTAGAGTCAGCTTCATGCATAATGTTCGGGGTGTATTGATAGACCTCAGGCCCAGTAACCAGCTTCGTGCACAATGTTTAGGGTATAGCACATGGCATTGGTCTAGAATGTAAGTACGAAAGATGACAAATGTACGAAAGATAAGTAAGGAAGACTATGAATGAAAGCGAATGATAATGATGATGTACAATGAATGAAAGTTAATGAACTAAAGTTAATGAATGAATGATGATGGAAGATAATAATATATTATCTATGTGTATATATGATGTGTGATTATGTACGAAAGTAAAGGATGGTTTTGAAAGAAAGTAAAGTATATTTTATTTTAAAACTAAAACTCACTCAGCAACGCTGACTTTTGTGTATTCTCAAGTTGGCATCCATTTGTATAACTATGACATTTTTGTGATGTAATGCAAATAATAATATTTTGTAACTGTTAACAATGACGTATTATTTTGCAAAAGCAGTCATTAATATATGAAATGGTTTTAAATTATTCCGTTGTGATGTTTTTCATTGATGTAAATGTGTATTTTATGTTTTATGAGCAATGATTGTCCAACTATGAGAGTCCTGGGATTGGGGCCTTACAGAACATCATGGAAACACAGTCATTGATTGACCACTACATGGTTTAGTAAACATATGTTGCAAATAAGTTAAAAAATACATAATTGTTTTCATAGTTGAATCGCTAAAGCAATAGTACAAATGTAATTGTTTTCAAAACATGATAAATACATCAATAAATGTCCCAAACAACATGAATGGCCCTAAATGCGATATGGCCCAAGCTAGCTTAACTTGATGCAAATGTCAAATACCTAGGAAAACAGGGATGAAAATATGTCAATATAAAGTTGGTGAGTTCATAGGTTTTAAAGTAATAGTAAATAGTGTATAGGACCGGTGAAGGGTATGCACTTACAACACAACAACACAATAAAGAGAGTTGCTAAGAACATTTAACAGATCTAATAGGGAACTGGTTTACCTTTGGTAAAGATGCTTAGAACACAAGTAAATATGAGACTAAACAAAGAAGGCAAAACACACAAGTAGTTGGTTTTCAAAATTGTTGTATATTGCTTCTCAAGTTCTATTACAAATGTTAAAAAAAGGTTATGAGAAAGTTACAAAAACTTGAGATACATATACTACATCCTACAGCCGGCCATACTTTGATGGCCAGCTAGATACAATTGACTCGACAACAAACAAAATCAAATGTAAAGTCAAAAGGCAGATTGCCAACTAGATAGAATTGACTAGAGACTATGACATGCCATAGCTCACATCCTAATATATTTCAAAAAGGATAAAATACATAAAGTATAAAGTTACAGACTCAAGACCTCAATGTATAGTTACCAAAAGCATGGACCTTTCATCAACTTATGTAGAGTTGTGTCTTATCAGAGTTGCAGCGGAAAGGGGTCTAGCTTTCTGTAAAAGGTACATCAGATAAAGCATGTGTTCAAAAAGTCTTCGGAAGAAATCTGTCTTCAAGTGTTGGTTTCAGAAGACTTTGTATTTGAAGCTTTGGAAGAGTTCATCTTTGGCTTTGGAAGATATTAGTCTTGGCTTCGAAAGATTTCACTCTTAGAGTATTTTCTGATGCTGGTGTAAAACTTTCGAAGGAATCTACTTCAGTACACTTGTGCATGCATGCAGGAGAGACTTTGGGTGTTTGGTCTTCGCTTCCGAAGCATTCTACTTCAAGTAGCTCATCATCATTTTCCTATCAGCAAACTTCTTCATACATTTCTAGATGATGGCTTTTGACTTTTCAACCTCTTCCCTTAACTTCCTTTTGGTGATCTTTCTTTCTTTGACTATCTCTAGTTCAAGTTATTTAAGGTACTCAAACTCAATGTAGTCAAACGGTAAGGGAAGAAATGCAGTAGCCTGATAGAGGCATGAGGCACTCAGGTAGTTGATCATCTTGATCCTATCCTTTTCTTTGTGTAACTTGTATAGGACTTTGTTGAACTGGGGATTGAGTAGGCACATGCTTATACAGTTTTTTCTTCCTTTTTTCTTCTTTGATTTGAACAAGTAGCTTTGCATCCTCTACCTCCTTTTTTTCCTTTGACAATTCCATGTTAGCTAGTTCATGTAATTCATCTAAGGGGAGGGAGATGATATTATCAATGTCATAGTTCCTAGTTTGCAAGTAGTTGATCATGACTGCCCTCAAGTTACCATCCTGAGTGTTTTGCCTAGGGGTAGCCTTGATAGTAGATTCCATGAGTTTTGCAGACCTAATAGAGAAACTTTCTCCCCTTAGCTTCCTTTTCCTCTCTCTCTCTCTCCTCCTCCTCAATCTCCTCATAAGTTGTCACACCCCTACCTTAACGGCGGAATCGTCGAGATGTGAGGGTTAAGATTGTTCACAGCCACATAACTCTATATTTAAATGTAAATATTAAAATTATAAGTTTCAAAGATATTACAATCATAAGTCTCAAAACATGAAATAGTTCCAAATAAAACAAAGCGTAACATAAACATTTTATTCATTTAACTAGGTCCAAGTCCTAGTTTTATTCCAAGCTTCAAAAGTTCACTTTAAACTTGAGGATTACCTAAAACATGATAAAAATAAAATGTCAACTAAAAATAGTTGGTGAGTTTCGAAGGATTTCATACATAATATGATAAGGTTACAAGTAGCAATTCATGTCATAGGTTATAAGTTAGTAAGGTTATAGAACACATATAGTTACAACCAAACCTCAACTTGATTACAAGCATATAAGATTGGCTAAGTGTATTTGGTTCCCATGATGAACAAACATACGTCATCAGGAGCCAGCAATACCTCGGCTTTAGCACCAAATAGGCTTGTCAGGCCCTAAGATCTAAGACGTCGCTAGGCTAGCAATAGTTAATGATTGTAAAAAAACTATGTATCTCATATAATCACTTACAACACACAAATAACCATGAAAAAATATAATGAATTACAAGTGCTTTACAAGTCTACATGTTTATAAGTGTATGTTGTATAAGTAATCATGTTTCACCCCAAATTAGTGTGAAAAGATAAAAAGGGGCAAGAAACTCACTTGATGTTTAAGTGTATAAGGTGGTAATAAGAATTAAATGACGTTCCAACAAGTTCCTTTACAAGATACCTAAACGTATATATTACAAGTATAAGTTTAATAATAAGATTAACGATTTAACGTGAACTAGGGTATTAGAATTTTGGGGGGTTTTATAAACAAAATTAGTGAACTCTTGTTTATGATTTGTTCGATAAAAGAAAATACTATTTATAAGATTTTAAAGGAATTAAATCATTTGTAAATAACTTGCATACTTAGTTATAAAAATATATTTGAATTCAATAATTATCATTATAAATCTCTAATCAAGGAAAACATAAGGTCTAATAATAATTTAATAATTTGAATTATCATACAAATCTATTTTTATAAAGATATTTAGTTAAAACATTTGTAAATAATTTTTATAATAAAATTTGAAAAATGTTTTTCAAAAAATAATTTACAGAAAAGGTTCAGATGATTTTAAAAATATTAAGAGTTTGTGAAAGTTATTTTTTATATTTAATATAATTTTTTTATAATTAATTTAAGGCTAAAAAGCCTTTTTTTAAAACAGAGGGTGCCCAGGTTCGAACCTGGGACCTCTAGGTTGAGATGGGGATGGGTAACAAGTGAACTAAGGCTCTCAGCCGTGATATGAAGCCGTTTTTAATTCTTAAAACAAGCCCCAAAGAAATCCCCAATTTCCCAAGAACCCTAGATTCGATTGGGCTCAAATTGAAGCACCAATCGATTTTGTAAATGATGCTAACCATGGGGCTTTTGTTCCCCATGGAAAATCGATTGATTATGTTTGTGTAATTACCCGATTTGAAGTTTAGCAAATGAAAAACGAAGAACAGCCGCGGCTATGTCGCGACTGGATTCGATTGCAATTGGTGATAATAACACAATTAATTGCACAGGGATCTTCCACGAGAGACGGTGATTGATATCCCTCAATCAATTATGGTTCCAAGTATGCAGAAGGTGATGCTCGACTTAGGTGCAGTTTGCGATGAAGGTGGTGCTTGAATTCGTTGATTGTGTTTGTGGCAGGTGTAATTGGTGGTTTCAATCGATTAGTGATAGATAGATGATTGTTTATATTGAATTAATTGGATTATTATTGTGCTTTAATGTTCGAACGTCTATGCGAATAAAGTCTTCGGTTATTCGATCGATTAGGCTTTGTAACAGGCTTACAAATGCAATTAAAATGTGTAATTAAGTTCGAAACGTACTCTCGAATTCATTAGGAACAGTTTGGGTTTTTATTCAATTTACACAATTAACCCTCCAACTTTGATTTCTTATCATTTTATGCATAAAACTTCTATTTAAAGTTTATAAAATGACATTAAGACCCCCTAAACTTTAATCTAACTTGTTAATTATTCAAGTATTATTATTATTATTATTATTATTATTGTTGTTGTTGTTGTTGTTGTTGTTGTTATCATTATTATTATTTAATTAACTTAGAAACTTTAAATTAAACAAGGAATCATACATACATAGCCCACCAAGTTTCATAAATAGCCTAAATAGACCTTATAAGAATTAACAAAATTAACCTATAATTAACAAAACTACAACATGTTACAGTCTCCCCAACTTAAAGAATTTCGTCCCGAAATTAAGAATGAAACTATACGAATAAGAACGGGTATTTCTTCTTCATGTGCTCCTCACGTTCCCAAGTAAATTCAGCGCCACGATTATTCTCCCAACGAACCTTGACAATTGGGGTCGTTGTGGTTCTAGTATTCTTCATAATGCGGTCCATAATCTTAACAGGTTTCTCAACAAAATGCAATGACTCGTCAATCTGGATGTCTTCCCACAGGACGTGCAGACTTTCATCAACCAATCACTTTCTCAAAATTGAGACGTGAAATACAGGGTGAACTCCACTAAGGTCGAAATGTAGCTCCAGTTGGTAAGCCACCTTTCCAACCCTTTTCAGGATTTTAAAAGGTCCTACAAATCTTGGAGCTAGTTTACCCTTCTTTCCAAAATGAACCACACCTTTCCACGGTGAAACCTTAAGAAGAACCATCTCCCCAACTTGGAATTCCAATGGCTTATGTCGCTTATCAGCATAGCTCTTTTGACGACTTCTCGCCACTTCAAGGTTCTTGCGGATGATGGAAACTTTATCGGTCGTCTCTAGTATAAGTTCAGGACCAGTGATGAAGTGTTCACCAATGTCGGTCCAACAGATCGGTGAATGACATTTATGGCCATAAAGTGCTTCAAATGGTCATCTTGATACTCGAGTGGTAACTATTGTTATAAAAAAATTCCGCGAGCGGTAGATGCGTATCCCAATCACCACCAAAGTCAAGAACACAAAGGCGTAGAAAATCCTCCAAGGTTTGGATCGTTCGCTCGGTTTTACCATCAGTTTGAGGATAGTAAGCCGTGCTTAGATCTAGTTGTGTACCCAAGAGTTCTTGCATAGACGACCAAAAATGCGAAGTGAATCAAGCGTCTCGGTTGGATATGATGTTTAGAGGTACCCCATAACGACTTACAATCTCATCAACATATATACGAGCCAACCTTGAAGTCTTGTAAGTGTCACATATGGGTATAAAATGTGCCGATTTGGTCAATTGGTCGACGATCACCCATATGCTATCATTTCCTCGAGAGGTTTGGGGTAGCTTAGTTATGAAGTCTATAGATATGTGTTCCCACTTCCACATGGGGATCTCGGGTTGCTAAAGTAATCCACATGGACGTTGATGTTCGGCTTTAACCTTCGTACACGTGAGGCACTTAGCTACGTAAGTCGCTATATCCTTCTTCATTCCAGGCCACCAATATTGACTACGTAGATCTATGTACATTTTATCGGAACCAGGATGAATAGAATATCGAGTTTGATGAGCCGCGTTCACGATAAAGATACGAAGATTATCGCGATTTGGAACCCAAATTTGATTTCCAAAGTACATCAATTCATTAGGTTTCGTTTCCAATCAGATTAAAAGATTATGCTCCAGCTCATCCTTCATTCTTCCTTCTTGTTGCACAACTTGTTGAGCCTCCAAGATACTAGACTCGATGTCACTATCTATTCTTAAGTTTTTTAGCAGTACGGTAGTCTCGTTTACATCTAGTCGGATCTCAGTATGGAACTCACCTAAAGTATCAAACCATTGACATCGATCGCGAATTTCTTGGAATGAGATTATCTTATTGTGAACCTTTCGACTTAATGCATCGGCTACAACATTTGTTTTGCCAGGATGGTAACGAATGTCATAATCTTAGTCACTAATCAACTCCACCCAATGACGTTATCTCATATTGAGATCTTTTTGATTAAAAACGTGTTGAAGGCTTTTGTGATCGGTGTAGAAAATGCATTGAGTACCATACAAGTAATGTCTCCAAATCTTCAAGGCAAACACGACAGCCCGAAGCTCGAGGTCATGTGTTGTGTAATTCACCTCATGGACCTTTAATTGTCTTGATGCATAAGCAATGACCTTTCCTCATTTCATGAGAACACAACCAAGGCCCTTTTTAGATGCATCACAATACATGATGAAGTTGTCATTTCCATCGGGTAGAGTCAAGATAGGAACATTGCACAACTTGTGCTTTAACGCTTCAAAAGCTTCTTCTTGATTGGAACCCCACTCGAATGGTTTATTATTTTGTGTCAAAGATGTGAGCGGCTTCGCGATCCTCGAAAAGTTGGCAATGAATCGCCGATAATAACCAGCAAGACCAAAAAAAGAACGAACTTCAGTAGGAGTTGTAGGAACACACCAATTCTTCACAGCTTCCACCTTTGAAGGATCAACGTGAATTCCTTGCCAATTCGCCACGTGTCCTAGAAATTGAACTTCCTCGAGCCAGAAATCACACTTCAAGAACTTCGCATACATTTGCTCTTTCTTCAACAACTCAAGAACTTGTCGCAATTGCAGTTCATGCTCGGTGTTGGACTTGGAGTAGATAAGTATGTCATCAATGAAGACGATCACAAACTTATCTAGATAAGGCTGGCATACTCGGTTCATGAGATCCATGAAGACAGTAGGAGCATTGGTTAAACCAAAAGGCATGACCATGAACTCATAGTGCCCATAACGAGTACGGAACGTGGTCTTTGGGATATCATCATCCTGAACTCGTAGTTGGTGATATCCAAAATGTAGATCAATCTTCAAGAATATAGCAGCTCCTTGAAGTTGATCAAACAAGTCATCGATACGAGGAAGAGGATAACGATTCTTGATGGTAAGCTTGTTAAGCTCACGATAGTCGATGCACATACGAAACGATCCATCTTTCTTCTTCATGAAAAGAATAGGTGCACCCCAAGGCGAAGAACTAGGACGAATGAAGCCCTTCTTGGATAAATCTTGAAGTTGACTAGAGAGTTCTTGCATTTCTGATGGTGCAAGCCGATATGGTGACTTAGCCACGGGGTTTGCTCCCAGTATCAAGTCAATTTTAAACTCGACTTCACGCATGGGTAAGGTAATCGGGAAATACTTCAGGAAAGTCTCGTACGATAGGAACATCCTTTAGTTCTTTCCCTTTGACTTTCGTGTTGACCACGTAAGCCAAGAAGGCCATATACTTCTTGCTTAAGCACATTCAGGCTTGAGTGCAAGACATGAGTTTAAGCCCTTTAGAAGATTTTTCACCAAACACTTTCAAAGTATCCCAGGAAGGTAACGGTATACGAATGCACTTCTCGAATCAAATGACCTCAGCATGGTGTTTGGCTAACCAATCCATACCAATGATGACGTCGATGCTTCCAAGTTTCATAGGAATAAGATCAATAAGAAAATCATGTGTGTCAAAAATCACGAATAATGACATCAACGGTGATCGGTTCTCCATCGGCAACTTCAATGGTGCGAGGTCTTTCTAGTTTCGTATGTGGCTTAGCAAGTATGGGTTCAAACTCTAACGAAACAAAACTCTTATCAGCTCCAGAATCAAATAGGACATAGGCATAAGTTTTATTAATAAGAAACATACCTCTTCAATTTTTAAGGTATTTAACAATACAGGTAATGTATGAAAAGAATCAGATCACAAAAGTTAAAGGTAAGTTAACATACCATTCACCACATCATTGTTTGCTTATGATTGGTTAGTGTTGATGTTCAAAGCACGTCCTCGGGCTTCTGGAACATTACCCACAAGACGTAGGCATTGTGGGCGGAAATGACCAGGTTCCCCACAGTTGTAGCAAACATGATTTGTGATCACGGCGGCATTGTTAGGTGCACGGTGGCAAGTTGCCACCAAATGACCATATTTATCGCATAAGGTGTAGATACAGCACGGTTGATTCCTCGGATGATGATACCTACAAGTGTTGCACATAGGTTGAGGGCCAGCATAGGCCCTAGCCCCAGGCACTTGTGCCACAGGTGTAGCCGTAGGTACAAGTTGTCTTTGGGGTTGTTTGGGTGCAGCCACATCATAGTTACGCGCCGGTGTGAACTTGCACTTCTTGTTGTTATTGTTATTGTAAGACGGTTCAGCTTTGGTCTCCCTAACAACCTCGATAGCTGTTTTATCTACCTTTTTTGCACCCTTCACAGACATGGTGCCCGCTCGTATATGGTTCTCGGTGAGTTGAGCGATGATAGTGATGGCTTCCTCCAAAGTTGTGGGTCGGCTACCCACTACAGCATCTTGAATTTGGGGTGGTACACCCTTGATAAACTTCTCGATGTTGCGGGGGATAGTGTCGACCATGTGAGGCAGTAATATACTCAACTCATGATGCCTAGTTGAGTAGGGAAAATGGTCACCACCATCTTGCTTCAAGTTCCAGAATTCTTCTTCTAATTTTGTTATTCACTTCTCGGGCAGAACTTCGCGATGGCGATGTGCTTGAATTCATCCCAAGAGAGTGCCAATATAGCATCAGCTCCTCGATTCATCTTCTCGCTATTCCACCAGGTAAGTGCCCTTTGTTGGAGCATAATAGTGGCATAACGAACTTTGAGTGTCTTGGGATACTCGCAGTTGACAAATGTATTCTCCATGCTCTTGAACCACTCCTCCTTCCTTGCCACTATAACTAGTGGGCTTGCAAGAGCTAAAGTGCTTGAAAGTGTAGGTTTTGTTGTTGCATCCTTGGTTAGCACTATTCTCTCTTTGACCATTTCTATTGTTGCTAGAGTTTGTCATTAAGGTGCTATTGAGTTCAGTAACCATGGTCGGGATGACAGCAGCCATTTGTCGAGCAATCATGGCGGCTAGCTTACGATCGGAACTTCCACACTTTCCATGATGACGAGACATGCTAGAATATGCAAAATGAGTTGGATACGAAAAAGAGAATAGCAAGGATTATAATTCAACAAGGATAAGGCAAGGGTTGTAAGGCACATGGAATGGTTCCATTTGGTAACGCATTACCATTTGGAAACGTTGACACGTCAAGGTAAGTTGATCCATTCGTCTTAGAAAGTTGTGTATGTTGACCATAGTTTATCACTCATCCCAGAAATCCCCAGGTAAGCTTAACTAGTCCCATAGGATTTATGCGATATGCTTGCCTTAGCCCGTGGGTCTTTTTCCAGGAAATCCAGAATACAAGTGTCTATGTGTCACACAAATTTCTTAGGTTCATGAAATCAAAACCTTGATTAGATTTATATAAATTAGACATAAGTCTAAAGATCCAAGTCATAAGCATAAGTTTACTATTCCACATGTCGTCGAGAATAAGATTAAGATGTTTCATTTGTCGGGGAGAGTCAAAGGGTCAAAGGTAAGCTTAGGGAGACAAGTAACAAAGTTTAAAAAATTACAAGGCAAACCTATGCTATGGCATCAAGTTGCACATAAGTATGGCATAGCATTATGTAGCATGCAAAACAACATATTTTTACAAGAATAATAATAGTATTGTATAAGGATTATGCAAAAACTATAGTCTAGGTCACCATTTCTAATAACCTAAATCCCTATAGTTATGGGCTCTGATACCAATCTGTCACATCCCAACCTTGACGGCGGAATCGTCGAGATGTGGGGGTTAAGATTTTTTACTGCCACATAATGCTATTGTAAAGAATTATGAAAAGGCTGAAGCAACCAAAGTCCTCCTTCAGAGAACTTCTTCAGCTGTTGTGACAACCT
>BJCM01217392.1:0-17039 GCA_018326385.1 Flaveria bidentis | reverse complement strand
GGGTTCAAATAAGAACCACATTTTTTGTGAGAACTCTAGGAATCAATCTCAGCCACTCATTTTCTATCACATGCAAATCACATGTCATTTCCCTTTTTTTTTTAAACACTCGTAATTTTTTTTCACGACATCATTTTTTTCAAAAAAATTTCACCATAAAATTCAGTATTTCTTTATCTTTCCAACGCCTACCATATTGATATACTTTTCTAAAAAAAATCGTACATCCGTTGTTTACATATGTTTAAATCTAGTTATACATATGTGTAAATCCGATATTACACATGTGTAAAACGAATTTCGTTAAAAAAAGTGATTTTTTTTATAAATTTTTTATATTTTTTTTATGAAAGAGAGAAAGTTGGGGAACATGAACATTTTTGTGTTTTTATTTTTTTTATTTTTATGTTATTTTGATTTATAAATTTTTTAAATATGTTTTTGTTAATTATAATTTTGTCATTAAGAACTAATGGTTGAGATTGGTTTCTAGAGTTCTCACAAAAAAAACTAGTTCTCATTTGATCTCTCCCCTATATATATAATAAAATCTAGAAAAACTTCTAAATTTCATAAAACACATTCAAAATGCATGTTTTCTTTAAATATTAATAACTAGGTTAGTCCCCATGTAATACACATATTGAATAAATAAAATATTAAATAATTATTAATAAAAAATTATGGATTATAAAATCATGCTTGAAGATAAAATATGATTATAAGTACGTATAAATAGCTACTTTAAGTAATTAAACAATAATGTATTTTTCTTAAACTTTTATTTTATAAAAAATTGTGATTTTCAAATATATTGTTTTAGGAAAAATGATTTTTAAAAAAATCATTGTATTCGTATTTTATAAAAATTTTGTTTGTAAAAAGTGCGTTTTAAAAAAATAGGTTTTTAATTTATTAAATTATATATTTTTTAATTTTGAATCGGTATAAGTAATATTATTAGTATTCAATATAATTATTAATAATATAGAGAAATAAGAAAGCAAGTATAAGGAGATCTACAATAGTTTCACGCTTATTTTAGTTTTTTTATAAATAGATAGACATGCTAAACACTCATTAATAAACTGAATAAATTTTAATGTAATATATATATATATGTATAAAATAAACATGAATAGTTATAGCATAATATTTTAATGTAAAATATAGTTTAAAATTAAATTATATGTAGGTAATAGTTCAAGAAATAAAACAATAATAACAATTTTTGGTTAACTCTCTTATGTAAATAGTTTTATTTTTTAACATTTGTTTTAAGATTTTTTGTAAAAAATATTTTTTATATAAATCTTGTTTAAAAAAATATGATTTGTAATTATTATGGTTATTATAGTAAGACTGTTTTAAAATATTTCACATGTTTATAATTTTTTTAAAACAAAATGATTTTAAAGTATTTTGTTTAAAAAATGTTTAATGTTTTATAAAATTTCACATTATATAAAACTTTAATTTTTTGTTATTTAGAACTTAACTAAAAGAAGTTATTTTTAATTTCCTTCATAAATTCAATTCTAAAAAAATATTATTTGATTTAAAAAAAACTATAAGAGAGAAACATAGCAATTAATAAGATAGAAAAATTTATATGAATATTTAAATTAGTATAACACTCTTTTAAAAAAAATTAATATATGAATGTCTAGAAAAAAAACAAATGACAAAACAATGAGTTAAAAGAATGAGTGATGACAAAAAAAATATCTTACTTTATTAGAGTTTATAGATTCAATCAAGTCAAACTTTATGTTTCCATTCTAACAATTTTGATTATTATATTGAAACAAAATTTGAATATGGAAAAACATGTCAAAGTCTCTCACCTGTTTGTCTCTCAAATCAGTAAATGACAAAGTCTCACTTGTTTTCAAAAGAATTTCAACTATGGATATCCTCTCATCTTAGTTTAAGAATGTATATTAAAAAAAACCCTTAAAAACTAAGTGTTTATCTATTTTGGAAATTAAAATACCAATTTATGAGAGTTATCTTATTGGTTCATGACAGTCGACATCTGATTGTGAAACTACGTTTGTCATACGCAAAGTTCAAAGAAACTTTTCTTGGCAAGATTATTATTCCAGCTCCTACCAGTTGCTGGTGAATTGATAGATACACAATATCATTCATACATGCAAGTACATGAAAATGATAGCTCAAGTGGCATCTTATTTTTGTTATTTTATATATATATTAATCACACTTTTGAGTACAAAATGTATTTTGATTAATTAACTAGTGGATATGATTATTTGTCAGAATTAATATGTTCCTGAATATAAAGTGTTTTATAATACTCAAGATATCGAAACTCGGGCAGGATGTAAATATGATAATGGTTATATCTCTTGGTTTGGATCAATAGACATCAAACACACAAAAGAACATTTGATTATTTGTGGGAAATTTACTACTTTTGTTTTCTTCTTTAATTAATCAAATTAACTACCTAAAGAAAGAGGTATACAACTAAGAACGCTCTAATAAGACCAAATACACATATTAACATGCCCAAATATGAGTGGCACTATCTTAGATTGATATGAGACGGGTTTTACAACTGGGTCGATTTGACCGGGCAAAACGATTATGTTTGTATGAGATTGTTTAAAATGACAGAGATAACTATATGTATGTATGTTTCAAAAAGAATAAAGTAAATGACCGGTTCCAAGGTCTAAACCTTGAACCAAATCATAAAACCCGGTATTTAAAAAAGAAAACCAAAACCAAAGAGTACAAATACCAAAAACAAAAACACGAATTTACTTTGATCACCTTAAACATTTCAATCATTTCAACGATTTATAATAATTCTTGTCATCATAAATAATCAGTTACAAAAGTTCAAGAATGAAATCTCAGTTTCTCCCCATTTCAAAAACTTGAAAAGACAATAAAAAAATAAAACTTATACTTGTGAAGCTTTGAGCCCAACAACTACAAGCCCAGTTTTCATCTCCATTTTGTTTCAGGTTATTAGCCACAATGCCCACAAGCCCAAACATTTTCTACTTCATTTACATATTTTTCATGTTTCTTCTTAGTTTTTTCTCCTTTCTCACAGACGCCATTTTTGTTGCAGGTTTTTTTAAGTTTTAACCAATTAATCAACCCAAAACAAACCGACCCATTTCTACATCAAAAACATAATTTCCAAATTACAAAACATGTGAAGATTGAATTCTACTTCATCCATAAGAAAATGGCGGGTAAACAGTTTAAAGTTCAATTCATCTTGACAAATGATCAAGATTATTCACCATTCATCTTCACACAACTAATTGAATATCTTTAGGTCCAATTTAGTAATATGGGTTCGAGGGTTTTGTTAACTTATTGTGTGTATAATAAGAAAATAAATAACGGCAATCAATACCCATTAAAGATTGACGATCATTATCACCTACAATTGCGCTAAAATATTGTGTTTTGGAGATTGATCGATGAATCTTGTCCTCCGTTATTCTGGGTATCCTCTCACAGGTTCACATTCATCATCATTCAAATATATTTGGGGATCCACCTCAATATATCCCTGTGGCTCTAAAATCTTCAAGATTTCAATTTCACCTCATGCAAACACTTATCCCTCCTTCTTTCTCTATCAACCCTGCATATTTGTCGAAAAAGATTCGACTTTTATAAGATTCATTTATCGGATGCTAATGGGAATTCACATATAACTTGCGTCCATCTGGTATATTGCTTTTTTTATGTTTTTTAGAGTCTGTAATGGCGATTGAATTGAAAACGGGCAATTTGATGACATACTTATGAACAGTATATGCTGCATTTGTCTGTATGATGTTCATTTTGTGTATCTGTCAAGTAATTAAACCTGTTTTGGTCATTTCTTTTTCTTGGTAGGTAAAATGCTTGTAGTTATCTAGCAAGATTTACTCAAGGTTATTGTTTTATAGACGAATCTATAGCGGCTTTATCAGATTATCTGTGAAGGTATGACTTTTACTGTTATAAGAAGTTTTTTTTTTGTGTACTGTTTCAAGAGTCATCAGTTTAAGATGAATGCAACTTATTGTTGAATAACAACACAGAATTTGGTGTTTATCAATTGATGAACTTAATAGTTGGTGTGGATTTTGACCATAAAAATCAAAACTTATAGAAGAATGTTTGTCAATACTTACCATAAAACTAAGGGCTTGACACAAAGAATAAGCTATACTGGTGCTTATGATATGAATTTGCAGATGGGTGATGTTGCAAAGGACTTAACCGCTGGAACTGTAGGAGGGATAGCCCAGTTAATAGTTGGACACCCTTTTGACACGATCAAGGTCAAACTTCAAAGTCAGCCTACTCCGCTACCGGGTCAACTACCCAAATACTCTGGTGCAATAGACGCTGTTAAACAGACATTAGCCGGTGAAGGTGCAAGCGGCCTATACAAAGGTATGGGGGCTCCATTTGCCACTGTTGCAGCCTTCAATGCTCTGTTGTTCACAGTCAGGGGTCAAATGGAGACCCTTTTAAGGTCTGCACCTGGTGCACCCTTGACCGTGAACCAGCAGTTCATCGCTGGAGCTGGTGCTGGATTTGCGGTCTCCTTCTTAGCCACCCCAACCGAGTTAATCAAATGCAGGTCAGTGCATCTTTTAGCTGCTTCATATTATGCTAACTAACTTTTTGGGTACATAAACTGAATCTTGAGTTTAAACATCAAAGGATATGAGTAAAAGATTGAACTTGATGTCAGTTTATGGTGCAACTTTTTTCTTGGAATCTAGATTGCAGGCCCAAGGTTCAGGTGCAGCCGCCACATCAGCAGTGAAGTATGGTGGTCCGATGGACGTGGCAAAAAAGGTCTTCAGGTCTGAAGGGGGCATTAAAGGTCTTTATAAAGGATTATGTCCCACATTGGCTCGTGAAGTCCCCGGTGATGCCACAATATTTGGTGCTTATGAAGCCCTAAAGCAGTATATGGCTGGTGGGACCGACACTTCTGGGTTGGGCCGTGGTTCACTGATGTTGGCAGGTGGTTTAGCCGGTGGTGTGTATTGGATTGTGGTTTACCCCGCTGATGTAGTCAAGAGTCTTATCCAGATTGATGATTTTAAGAACCCGAAGTATTCAGGGTCGATTGATGCGTTCAAAAAGATTCTTAGAACCGAAGGAATTGGTGGTTTGTATAAAGGTTTTGGGCCTGCAATGGCTCGAAGCGTCCCAGCTAACGCTGCGTGCTTTCTAGCGTATGAAATCACTAGGTCTAGCCTGGGCTAGATGTAGCGGGTCATAACTTTCACTACAAAACACAAGCTTTCATCAACTGATATCGTGATAGTCAGTATTCTACTAGTGTCTTAACATTTATTGTACAGTATAAATTAGTTAATTATATAATATAGAAGATATGATTTTACCTTTTATTTCCTATTTTTTGTTATCTTCATACCCCTAAACAAGGCATATTATACTGACATATATATTTGATTCATTCTTTTGGCTGAGTAAAAAACTCTATACGTTTGCTTCAGTCAACAGAGAAAAAAGGGGACACTTTTAACAGTTCCAAAGAAACCTGTGAAGGCACACAAACGTGTATGCACGCGTATGTGTATATATACACACACACGCACATATACAAACGCGTGTGTAGAACAATCATATTCGACTGTAAAAAATGGTTAGAATGGATGATAAACTACAATCCCAGTCCTCACTGCCTCTTCTTTCAAAACCAGATCGCGTGCAATCTGTTGTAAGCTTAATTCACAAAGATCAGATTGCATTTATGGCTTATCATTCTTGAGTGTTAAAGAAACATTCTTGTTACATATATGCAGATGAAGCAAATCACAAGAAAACCAAATATATTGAGATGGCGCGGTATTTTTTCATTTGGACGAAAGAACAATGAGAGCATACCGTTGAAGACAGCCATCGTGGAGGCCAAGAAAAGAAGTCGCTTGTTAGATCATAAGATTAAGTCGCTGGAAGATCGTCTTGTTCAAGTATCTTTTCTTAAATTTATGAAAAAATAAGGATGATGATAATACTCGTGATCTATATATGTTTATTGATAATTTTAATTGCATGTTTAATGTAACTTTTGTTCCAATTTTCAGCTTTCGTTAGAGATTGAATCCCGAAGAGCATCACGGGGCTCTAACACGACATCCGCAATTTCTAAGGCACGAGAGTTACCTGTTTCTTCATATCCGGTTTTCAACAATCACAAGCTTAAATTAAAGGTAAATTTATATTGAAATGTAAATAAAAATAAGTATATCATAATGACATTTAGACCCTAGATTTATATAGAACATTATGTATTAATTATAAAACAAAACAAGCAACCAATATACCTAGTAAAAGGCCACTTATAGCATCAAAATTATATTTTAAATAAATAGAAAAAAATAGAACCTGATTAGTCACATATATATGTTGCAAAGAGTAAAATCTTGAGGTGTAAATAATATGATCTGTCACCCTACTTTTTTTTTTGTCTCATATGATATTATGTTGCAATGTTTCATAGAGTATGTAACATATGTTGTATCACATGATTCATAAAAGTTAAAACAAAGTACTTGATATCCATATCAACATAAAATTACATGTGAAACAACAAACTCGATATCTTTCTTTTACTTAAATTTTTTTTTTTAATTTTATCTAATCTTACACTTGTAAAGATTTAAACTTAAAACATATTTGTAGGTAACAATTACCAATTTCATTAGTCTATAAGACTATGGCCACATATTTGATATCTATATCAATGTAAGTTTCATAAATAGAACGAACCTAAAACATTTGTACAGGAACAGAAAAGGAAGCAAACACGGATAAATGGAAACGGTAGCAAGAACAATCGAAAGATATTCAAGAACCGGGAGAAAAAGGGTCATGGTTGGCCACATCTAAAGTTATTTGGTTGCTAGTACTCGTTTATCTTAATTCTAGACGCGCATTTTAAACATTTTAGTTATGTTTTTATTTATATAAAACTTCTCAAAAATTATTTTTTTTACATAAATGGAGTTCCTAAATCTAGAATTTATCGTTGTATTTAAGCAATATAATGTAATTCAATTAGCAGCCTAGTTGTTTAATATTCAGCTTTAGCAACTACAGTCGAATTTGTAAGTGTTGTGATAGAAGGTACGTGGGACTTATATTATACTAGGTTAGATATTCGTGTGTTACATAAGTTGAAATAAAATGCAATTTAATATATAATATAGATAACATATCAACAAAAAAAATAATATATAACAAACATATTTAAGGTATAAACATTAGCATACAATGAAAAATATTTTATTATTTGTAAATATACATAAACCTTTTTATAGATCTTTATAAAATTTAGGTTTAACAATGATTAGCTACAAATTAAACTATATTTTAACAAAAGTAAGTCTTACTAGAGTATTTTTAATAAAATGTCATTTATCTTGATTATTATACTATTAAATAAGAGTTATTATGAAAACTTTTTTGAAGTCAAGATTTTTAACAAAATTGTAAATTTATTAAAGTGATAACACATGAACAATCCTAGATGGAGCGTATGGGTCGATGACATGCACATGTTAAAACATAGACGTACGACGGATATTTATTTTATTTTATTAGATGAAATTATCATTATTTTACAAATCTCATTAAATTTGTATTATTTAAGTAAAGTGACCAATATCACATTTAAACTTATCCTAGGTGTATAATGCAGTTAAAATGAATATTATAACCAAATCATACGTCCATACGTACATATTCGATTTAGATTAGATCGAGTATAATATGTCATTATTTATTGGAATGATAAACAAAAGTCGTCTAAATTTTAAATTAATATTTTGTCTTGACCATTTATTTATATCAATTTCTTCAAAGTATATACCTTGGCAAGAAGCATCTGGAAGACGGGAAAAGTGATGTTTTATATTCCTGCTAATTAAATCTGGATCAAATGGTTTAAAGCAGACATCTTATGATTTTTCAAAATAGAGATTATGGGTTGAAGTCTCACTAAATGCAATATGCTTTAAGTGGTTCAAGGATTTTATCACAGTGGGCCTTTGGGTGGTGGGTTTCCTTTATAATGGTGGACGAGCCGGTCACCAGCGTTGTTTGTGTTCACGGGCATGGGTGGCATTTCGCCAATAGGTTTACCCGGGTGACCGGGCTTAATAATTATTCGTTAGCCGTTAAAAAATATATATTTTATATTCCTTAGAACTTGCATGGATGCTACGCCTGGCTAATTTGTTTTACAAATTTGATTCTCCTTTTGCAAATTAAGGATTTGTTATCCGGTGTTTACTAAAATGTAACACGTCTAGTAATTGTAAAACAAATGTAAAGAAATCTGATAAACCATATAAAATAATAAGTTAAGCTTTGTATTATAAAGATAAAAAATCTATCCTTCAATTTGCAAAATCGATAACTTTTCACGTGTTAGATCCCGCTCAGGTCTTGTAACTTAGTAACCATGGTGAATGCTCCTTACAACATTGGTGTGTTTAAATCCTTATAATTGCAACTTATTAGGTGGTTTAGGAGAGAATTGTCAAAAAAAATTGTTATGCCTCCTTAACACTATAAAGTTGCGCCTTGCTTGGCAATTTTAAAAAGGGTGCGGAGAAGTGAAAAAACTTGTAATCAAAGTTGCATAGATGGAGGGATGGACGCCCTCAAATAGAAGGAAGAGAGTGTGTGTGAGGGGAAGAAAGAAAAGCTTCATAAGGTTTTTTCAGATGTTCAAGTGGAGGAGAGAGATAAACATTTTTTAACACTCTGAATCTCTGATCGTAGGTGTTGTGACCGGAAAGAGACATATTTTTTGATTTGTAGGAAAAATGGAGGGGGTTTAAAGATGTTTGGTATAGTTAACTTTGATTTTGCTACTTAAAATTTGATTAAAAAAACTTTTTTCTTTCTAAAGTTTAAGAGAAAATAACTAACTTCAGTCCAAAAGCTTTATTATTTATTTCAAAAGTTCTATTATCATGAAGAGAAATTGGACTAAAATAAAAACAATTAATGGAACTTTCGAAGTGAATTAAAAATAATTAATAAAACTTTTATAGGTAAATTGATGTTTCTTAATCTTTTAGGAAAAAAATAATTATTTTTATCAAAACTCATGAAATAAAATTATAATTTAACTTGGATTCTAAATTGGAAAGATAAATGATAATTTTATAATATATTATTTTAGTATTCGTTAGCGGTATGGAGGAAACAATAGTGACAAATAAAATCTTTGATTTAGAAAATGATAAAATCAATAATGTAATTATCAATAACACTTTAGTGTAATTATTATAATTCTAAAAAAATATTACACCCAATAAGATCATGTCTTTTTAGTTTGTTACTATGTCACTTAAATGTCACTTAAAGTCACTTTTTATTTTAAAAAGACCACGCAAGACCTTATAATGCCCTATTATATTGAAAGTTTTTAATAAAGGTTACAATATTATAAAATTAAATTGACTAAATGAAATACATAGAAAAAAAATTCGTACTATTTAATAATTTTTTATTTTTTTAATTTAACCAAAGAAAAAAAGTAATTTTGAATGAAAAAGTTCAATAAATAATAATTAATTTTAATAATTCTTCTGTTTAAGTCAACTTGTAGAAAATGCTCAGTAAATAGTAACCAAACAATATACTTCTAAGTTACTGAAATTTTAAATTTTGAATATTATAAAAAGTTTCATGACAATTAATCTTAATTGATTGTTATACTAAACAAAGTTAAAACTTGAGTTTTATAATTCCATCTCCTATTTTAAATTGTAAGCTTAAAAATATTCATTTACTTTACGTGAGGAAACTTTACTTGCAAAGATCGAATTGGATATTTCAGTCCACAAATAACTCTTTAAAGACACACACGTGCATCCTGTCAATTTGTATTTTGAAATTATCTCTTTCATGAATTTTGGATAATATATTTTGTTCTTTTACGTAGTAACAAATAACTCCTTCGAATTTCGTTTCATATATATTGTTGTATATATATTTATTCTTCTATTACATTAAACCAATTGCACAACTTTGCACTTATAAGAAAACTTTGATAAATAGAAATTATTAAACTATACTATTGTTTATACAAAAATATACATAACATATAATAGCATTTGCCTAAAGCTTAAGGTGGAAACTTTATACGATAGAATATGGTATGATCATGAAGTGGGGGGCTCATTGTGTAGTTTATGAAGCAAGAAGGTGTAAATAGTAATTCTGATGCATTCAAGAAACATCTTGAACTCGCAACTTTAATAATTCCACACCTTTCTCTAATTAAGTTTGAGCATAAGTAGTTAAATAATTCAAAAACCATGAACTAAAAACTTGAAAAATATCTTCTATCTACCAAAATTATATCAAAATTTAAATCAACATTTTACTACATTATTATTATTATTATCATTTTCAAATATCTTAAAAACACAATCAAGGTATAAGAACCGTACAATATAATTATTTTGGAGGTTGAGATGGCCGACATCATATTACTTTCTCAAATGCCCATAAATATGAAGCGAAATAATTAAATAAAGGTTAAGTGGATCATTGAAATATGAAGTAATCCTATTTAAAAATATAGCACTTGCATGTTAATGGATGACTAAACTCTCCATTCACGTATTGCTTTTGTTAATTTATATCATATTTCTAAAAAAGGTCCTATAGACCGTATATTCCGACATTAAATTATTATTTATAGGTTATAAATTTTTTATATTGTATTAAAAAGGTGTTTGACCCTTTTGATATATAGTATACTAGGCTAAAGTCCCGTGTAACACACGGGTTCAATCAAAAAATATTGTTGTTGTTTAAAAAGATGTGTAAGTTATATTGTTGTTGATAATATTTTGTATATTGACTTTTATGTATAATTTTTTAACGTTAGCTATATCTAATATTAGTAGGTTTTCTCTATTAGTATTTATACATCTAAATAGTGTATAATATGGAATGAAATAAATTTATAAATAAGAACTTTAACTAATAAACAAATTAAATTGAACATGAAAAATAATATTTCAAATTAATAAACATTCAAAATTTTATTTGTATACAATATTTAGTGTTTTGTTGGTTATTTTTCTATCATTATCTAACATTAATAATTTTAACATTTATCTACTTTTAACTCGAGATAATGCAACATATAACTGATCATTATCCATGTTTAAATACAAACTAACGTTGGATATAGATTATCACTGGCTATTGTTTTATTGTCATTGCATAACACGCTGATAACAATAACTGTCTTGTTTGAATTTTAAAATAAATTCTTTTGTCTAAAGGTGTCAAAGCCAACCGTGGAATAAAAATATGATTTTTAATATTATTTCCAGATACATCAAAACAATTTATACATATCAAATGAACTCTTATCAAACATAATAATAATAATAATATGACAGTACACATAAAAGAAGATAAAAAGTTTAAAAAGTAAAAACATATAATATCCTTTTATAGATTGACTTGTGAAGTAGATCATCTTAAAAAAAATTAAAGCAAAATAATATTAATCCAAAATCACAATTATAGACAATGATAGGTTAAATCATAATCGCAGGGGATTAAAGTTCAAAAATATAACAAAAATAAATACCTTTTGTTAAAGAAAACTTGATAAAACTGAAGCCAAAATGAGAACGTAAATGAAGTCTCTCGAATGCGATATTATCAGATTTTATAAAGACAAATCGCGAGGGTCGTAAACCTGGGATGGTTGAGAAATATTTTAATATCGGGTATGACTTTATTTTTTTAAAAAAAAGATGCCTATGAATCCCTTCAAACTGAAAGGAGTCGATTAAAAAATTCGGTAACTTTTGTCAAGAATTGAATATAAATCGAGTTTTTAATGGAAAAACAGAATCAAGGAATCAATTTAATAGATGAAGAAAATTATAATTAATTTATATAGTTTTAATTGATGAATTATTTGAAAAAAGAAAAAATATATAGGGTATAATTTAATTTCCAAATAAAAGATGTGCTTTAATTTAGGGTTAAATTTCCAATTTTTTCTTAAATATCTCTTGTATATAAGTTAACTTTTAGTCAAATGAACCTAAACCAATACTAAAAACAGATACATATTTAAACGGGAATTGAAAAAATAAAATTTAATAAAACGTCACGTAACATTAAAGTTATTGTTTTATTAATAAGCATAGATAGTTATTAATCACTCAAAGATCTCATGAATTTTGGAGGGTTGAAAGGATGTAAAGATAATATTAAAAAAATAAAATGCAAAACATAATTTTATATTAAATTAAAAGCTTTTGCTGGATGCCTAGCTGGATCAGCTATGGAATGAGGTGGACTCACTCTACTTTTCAAAATTACAACTCAGTCCTTACATCTATCACAACTAACATCACAAGAGTCAAAACCAACCCTTGGGTTCCAACTTTAATTAGTGGTGTGTGGTCAACCGGTATCTTTTGTTTTGAATAGATTTGTTTTTATTTTCTTCAATAGTAACACTTAAATTATATAAGATAAAATTAATATCACACATAAAACTCATCTTTTATTTTTATATGAATTCATAAAGGTTAAAAAAGATTTTCTTCTATTCCGTATAGGTGTAAAAATTTGTGTTTTCATCTAACAAAATCATTTCAAAATAAAAACCGTTTTTTTTATTTCATGATTTCTTTCTCAAAAACTTTTGAAAGGTGCAACTAATATATCCTTGAAAAAAATTTTATACATCAATTTTCGATAAACTCTCTTTAATCTCATGTTCTATTTTTTTCTGATAGCCATATAAGTAAATAGATTGTTAAAAATGTCAAAGCAAAATAAAACAAAAAATAAAATGTTAAGCAATAGATTGCTCGTGTGGTGCAAAACTTATATCGTGATACTAGACCAAAATCTATGGAACTTCAGTGTGTGTGTCTTTTGTTGAAATGGTATTAAGTCTTAGCGTGTATTGGAAAGTTGTAAGATGAAAGTTCTATTTGTTTGATGCTTATAGTGACATATATCCTTTATGGTTATTAAAAGAATATTAAATAATGATTTAATAGAACTTCACACTTTCACAGAGTTTCCTTGTGACTATGCTAGAATCTAGAGGACGTAGATGCACATAATTTTATACTAAAATTACCAAAATAACCAATTGATCAAATAAGTTTATAAAAATAGTTTTTGGCTTTCAATATATTCAAATTACTTCATCAATCAGATGGTGTCATGTGTTCAAATATCTCTCTGCAGTGATACAAATGCATGTGGTATCGTCGGTTTTTACTGATCATCGATACTAATATAGACGGTATTGTTAAGGTATCGTTGAATTTTTTTTAAAAATACACGTGTTGCTAGTCAACGATAACATGCATATGTATCACTCAGAAAAAATATTAAAAAATATAGTTATATCTCCGGCCAACAATACACATACCCATGTGTATCGTTAGAAAAAAATAATAAAAGTTCATTCAAAGTTAATATTTAAATTAAAACAAACTTTTCATAAAAAATAAAAAAATTATTAGTCTAATATCTATCATAACTAAATAAATACTATATTATCTGTAAATTCATCTACGCTTATTATTATAAATTGATTTGATCGATTGGTTATTTTGATACCTTTTTTTAAACTTATTCTCTTAGTGCCTATCAATAATAATAAATATATGTGGCCAATGATTATTTTTCTTTGTATAAATATTTGTATGGGCAAAATATTGGGAGAATAGAAGATAGTTTTCAAATAGGCATCGAAGTATTTTCTAAAACCTAAAGTTCTACAAACTTTTCATGTATGGCATCGGGCAACTTGGTAGTTGAGTAGTTGGTTACCTAACTGCTGAGGTGTAAGAATGCATTTTTTTAATCTTTTATAATAAATGCTATACATATGATTTGAATAGCTAAACTTATGAGTTAATACAACATAAAATTCTCTCAAGAAGAATGCAAACACAGTTTAACTCCCTCAACTAGTGGGGTTTAAACAGGTTTTAGCAATATTAATTGAATATCTAATCATAAAATTGTATCATACACTATTTTATACAGGAGCTGACGTATGTTGTAAGCTATGTGGTCAAGTGACCCCGTACAATTTTCATTTTTGTATTGCATTCATATAGCCTAAATTTGAGTGACCCCGTAAAGTATACTTGTTTTCATCTACCTATTTTGTAATTTCGTTATATATGAAGAAAATGCAAGACCAATGTATACTTGTTTTTTCGATTAATATGTTGAAATTATAGTTTTAGAGATCGCCATAATGACATGACTCAAACTGAAAATTATAACATCGCATTGTTAGTGATCTTAAGTCTGAAAAAGTGATCATATAGAATAAAGTTTTTGGGTCCGCCACTGATTTTATACCAGGTCTTGTATCATTATGTACCCAGTTGTTTATTACCTAACTAGGTTATAGCTCATGTATTACATGAGTGGAAAAAATAAACATATTAAAATCATTAGTTTATGAATATTTTATTTTTAAATGTTATTATCTATTGATGAAATAAAAATATAATGAATATTTAAAAGTTATAACACATAATAAATTGAAATTATTACTCTATATTTAATACATATTAATAAATTATTAAAATAACTACATTTATATTTTAAACGTTAATAATTTATTTTACTTATTTACAATAATTATTATTTAATATTAGAGAGACAAGAAATACATATATAAATATATTTTTAAACATATTTTAGTTAAAAGAAAAGTCAAATTAATTGTTTTTGTATTTATTATGAGAGATAAGCAGAAAATAAATTTTTTTATGCTACGTATCATTTAATATGCTAGAATGATAACACGTGTCTTAAGAAAATATTTTTTTATTATAGGTTATAGAGAGGATAAAAATGGTATCATGGATCCTAATATCGACCTATGTGGTTAAACATGACCCGCTAAGATTCAATACCAAAAATCTGATTTCGAAATCACCTCAAAAACTAAACTGAAATGTCAAACGCTCTATAAAAAAGAAGGATGCCCAATACTCAAATTAAATCTAATATTTTCATAATTATTGATAGTTACAACTTCAAAATATTATCTTATATATTAAGATATATTAAGATATGGTGAATGTCATGGATCTAAATACCATCCACGTTAAAACCAATAAGACTCATATCCGATCTCTAATTAACCTTAACAGAAATCTCGTTACCGGCCCTGAATGTTTTAGGTTCCAGTGAATAATCCTCAATATTTTTACTTGCATCTCTCTCAATTTGGAAAATACTCCTCAATTTTCAATACATTTTTTCATATTGAAGTATCAAATCATCACCTATTACGCCACATATTCACCTCCACCTTATCTCAGACCGGAAAAAGCATCGCACATTGGAAGCATGGTCTTAAGAATCAAAGTATGGCAAATATGAGTTATTTAAACAAAGAACTTATGTTAGAATATTTATTAATAGAAGAATTATCAATTTAGTGAAAATTGGTCAAAATACGCAATGGAATAGGCATTTTTGTTGGATCATAAGTTGCTGTAGGAATTTGGTAAGATGTTTGAGTTTTTTGATAAAATTGACACCGAGGGTTTCATTTAGCAAAATCCTAGTTGTGTACATAGTTTCTTAAAATAAGGGATACATCCGAATTGTCTATCAAAATGAGAATTTGTCATTGCGCTGAATTGCTCAATTCTTCGTGTCAATTACGCTAGGTTTATTTTACTTTATTACTATATATTATTAGAAGAAGAAGCAATTTCACTAGGTTTATTGTAATTATCTTTATTGTAATTTTGTAAATAGAATATTCAATTTAGTTAGTTTTTTATCGCATTCTTTTATCTAACCTTGTTAGGATCGTGTACTTAACTATGTACTAACTGATTAACGTGTATACCGAATCAAATAGTGCGGAATCCTATTTGATTGTTGATCCAATCAGTAAGAACGCACGTAGAACAATTATATATTAAATCTAACGTTAACAATCGATAAGGAATCGATCTACTGCGATCTATGAACTTGGAGTATGATCTTAGAGGTCTCTGGACGGCTAGGGTACGTCTAGAGTCGAAGTGTATTCAATGCTTTTGTTTTAACACGAATTAGGTGGTATTTATAGGTTAGGGTTGCTTATTCGGGCGACTGAACCATTAGCATGGTTCGGTCGTGCGATTGAGTCATACGGTTGGATCATACGCACGACTGAGTGTTCAGTCGTGCGACTGAGCCATTCTTATGTGACAATCATACGACTGATCCAGTCTCCTGGTTTAGTCGTGCGACTGAGTCATTTGCATGAAGTTGTTCATGTCACACCCCAACCGATGGCGGAAATATCGGGGCGGGATATGTGATAGATTGTTCAAAGTCAACAAAGTATTTAAAGTGTCAATATGTTAAATTCCAAATTTCATTTCATTGATTCTAAAACAAACATTACATAGTCTTGAAATGAAGTACAATCCAAGAAAAAGACAAGTTACATCATAACATAAAATTTGGATAAAATCTAGGTGTGTTTCTAAGTCCACTTAAGTATTTTCTTGCATAAACCTTCATTCATTTCCTGCAACATGCATAATATATCCGTCAACATAAATATGTTGGTGAGCATACTAGTTTAAATACATAGCATAAGAATGAATAAAATCTCAATCCACAAGTATAGTATACTAATTTGAAATCAAAGCTAGCATGCATTACCTAATAATCAACCATAGTGTCCACAAGTATATGTACCACATCGTCGCAACGAATAGGTATCGATTAAATGAAAATTTAACATAACCCCATTATACAAATAGGCGGATGTGCTAGTCCTATAGCGCTATAAATGTTAAGGGCGGTTGTATTAGAATGCATAAGAGTGTATAACTAGCATGTATTCACAAATAGCATAACTAAGCATGTATTTAGATTGAGTGTTGAATGTACTGCTTGAATGTATAAGTGAGTGTATTTAAATAAGTAACATGTTGCAACCCAAAAGTGATAAA
>BJCM01217382.1:0-12108 GCA_018326385.1 Flaveria bidentis | reverse complement strand
AAGAAGCTTTGGAAGAATGCCATGCTGCAAAAGCCTCAAAAGGCTCATCCTCTTTGATCAACCAAAGGATGGATTGGAAGATCAAGAAAGATGTTGTAGCCCAAACCTCTTCTTCAAAGACATCCATTGAACCCCCATGTTTAACTTTTGGTTCAATTATGTCACTATCATTGGAAGAACCCAAGACCAACAAGGCTTTGGTTTCCAATCAAAACTAATCATCTTATCTTATATGTAGGGACATCCATATGACAAGAATAACAATATCTGGATTGTGGACAGTGGATGCTCCAGGCACATGACAGAGAACATATCTCTCCTTCAACAATTTCAACATTATGATGGAGGTCATGTCCAGTTTGGAGGTGAGGCCCGAGGATATATTTTTGGCAAAGGAGTATATCCAACAGAAAATTAAAAGTTGAAAAAGTTCACTTTGTCAAATAGCTTGAACACAATCTGTTAAGTGTTACTCAATTTTGTGATCAAAAGCATCACATGATTTTCACAGAACATGAGTGCATTATCCTCAAACCAGAGATGACAATTCCTCTAGAATTGGTGCTTCTTAGATCTCTTTGGAAAGGGGATATGTACAAGCTAGATATGAACAATGCTTCCCTAATGGGTGAACTATCATGCTTTCTTTCCAAAGCTGATGGTGATGAGTCAACACTTTGGCATAAACGTATGTGTCATGTAAATTTTAAGACAATGAATAAATTGGCTAAAATAACTTGGTACCTGGTTTGCCTAAAAAGAAATTTCTCTGCAAAGATAACTGTGTTGCATGCTTGAAAAGAAAGCAACACAGGACATCTCATAAATCCAAAAGTGTTAACTCCATCACCACTCCATTACACTCATTGCACATGGATCTTTTTGGTCCCACAAGTATAATGAGCATTAGAAGGAAATCATACTGCCTTATGATTGTTGATGATTTTACAAGATTTACATGGGTATTCTTTTTAAGATCTAAAAATGAAACTGCTGAAACATTAAAATCTTTTATTTTAAAATAGAAAATTAAATTGATCACAAGGTTAAGATAATTAGAACCAATCAAAAGACTGACTTTAAGAACTTCGTTCTTAACTCATTCTGTAACTCAAAAGGGATTTCAAGACAATATACTGCTCCTAGAACTCCTCAACAAAATGGTGTTGCTGAGAGGAGGAACATGACACTTATTGAGGCTGCTAGAACTATGTTAGCTGATTCCAAACTACCTCTAACATTCTGGGCAGAGGCAGTTAGCATTTCATGCTATGTGTAGAACATAGTTTTTGTAGTTAAGCCACATGGAAAAAACACTTATGAGCTATGGAACAAGAGGCCACCGATCATTGGCTTTCTAAGGTCCTTTAGCAGCAGGTGTACCATACTTAACACAAAGAATAATTTGGAAAAGTTTGCTGAAAAGTCGGATGATGCTATCTTTGTTGGATACTCTTCTAGCTCTAAAGCTTATAGAGTATACAACATCAAGAATCACCAATTTGAGGAATCATCCAACATAGTTGTTAATGAGTACACTCCTTGTGTTAGGGGGATTGGACCTGATCATATTTTTGATTTAGAATTGTTTCCAAACTATTCTAAATCATCTTGTGAGAATGTTTCAGCTGTAATAGGTACTCAAGGAAATTCAGAAGATACCTAATTATTTGAGTTAACCAGACCTATTCCAAGTTCTCCAAGAGCTACAACAAATCAAGCTTCCACTACTCGGAGATCTAACAGTATAAACATCTCAAGGAATAGTGAAGCTTCAGTTAGTGAATCACTTGTTGTTCCTCAAAATTGATCAGGTGACCCTGCATAACACCAAGTTGTTGGAAGTAGCATTTTGAAGGAATAGGAAACTAATAATGCTACTTCACAGCCAACAAATGATGATGTTTCTCATTCATTCAATCAGTCCTTATTAAATGAATTTGAAACAACAGCTAGACAAAGTGTTCTAGCTCATAAGCAAAATATGTCCAATCTGGATCTATCTTTGCATCTAGAAGTGATTCCTCGTCTATGGATTCATAACACTTATCCAGCTGAGAACATCATAGGGATGTCTCTGAAGGTGTGAGAACAAGAGGACAGGCTCATAATGAGAATATCTGCCTGTACTCATGCTTCCTATCTCAGATGGAACCCAAGAAGGTAGAAGATGCCTTGAAAGATAGTAGTTGGGTTGAATCGATGCAAGAGGGGTTGCTTCAATTCAAAAGACAAAAGGTTTAGAACCTATGTCCGCTACCATCCGGTCAAGTACCTATAGGCACCAAATGGGTTTTCAGAAACAAGAGAGATGACAGAGGCTTGATTATCAAGAACAAAGCAAGACTAATGGTTCAAGGATACACCCAATAGGAAAGAATCAATTATACTAATGTTTTTGCACCTGTTGCAAGACTTGAGGCAATTAGGATTATCCTTGCTTATGCTCCATCCAAGAATTTCACTGTCTATCAACTTGATGTCAAGTGTGCCTTTCTATATGGGGATCTAGATAGGGAAGTCCACGTGTGCCAACCTCCAGGATTTGAAGACCCACAACACCCCAACTATGTTTGCAAATTGGATAAAGCTCTATATGGGCTGCACCAAGCACCTAGGCTATGGTTAGAGACTTTGTCTCGGTTTCTTTTGAAGAATGGTTACACTAGAGGTACCATTGATAAGACTCTCTTCATAAGAAAGTCTAGAAAGGATATTTTACTTGTTCAAGTCTATGTTGATGACATCATATTTGGTTCTTTAAATGACCAAATGTGTAAAGACTTTGAAAGCATTATGAAGAAGAAGTTTGAGATGAGTTACGTGGGAAAAATGGACTTTTTCCTTGGAATTCAGGTGAAGCAAATGAAGGAAGGGTTCTTCATCAATCAATCCAAGTATGTCAATGACATCTTAGAAAGATTTGAAATGAAAGATTGTAATCCAGCCAAGACACCCATACCTAGAAACCATAATCTATGCCCTGATTCTGAGGGGGAGGATACTGATCAACATCAGTATAGGGAAATTACTGGTTCTTTGATATATTTCATAGTATGTAGACCTGATATCATCTTTGCCACATGTATTTGTGCAAGATATCAGACTGATCCAAAAGTGTCTCACCTAGCTACTGCCAAGAGAATCCTCAGATACCTCAAAGGAGCACCTAAACTAGGTCTCTATTATCCTATGAACAACAAATTTAATCTTTATGTATACTCTGACAGTGACTATGGTGGCCGCGACATTGACAAGAAATCAACATCAAGAGGATGACAATTTCTTGGTGGAAGGATCATCTCATGGCAATGCAAGAAACAATCATGTGTCTCTATATCAACTGCTGAAGCTGAATATATTGTTGCTGCAAGTTGCTATGCTCAGCTGCTGTGGATTCAAAACCAGATGTTAGATTATGGGTTCAACTTTATGAGCACTCCTATCCATGACAATAACAGTGCTATCTCCATCACTGAAAATTCGGTGAAGCACTCCAAGACAAAGCATATTGATATCAGGTATCATTTCATTAGAGATATTCATGAGAAAAATCTAATCAAGCTAATCAAAGTTGATTCAAATGAATAATATGCTGATTTGTTCACCAAAGCTTTTGATGAATAGACATTTAAGTATCTCATTACAACTATTGGGATGATAAACATTGATTATCTCACCTCTTTTGAAAACCTTTTTGAATATGTAATGTCTTATGTCAATACAATCTAAGCCCTGTTACAAAAGGTCTCTCTCTGAAATTTTCTCTAACAATACATTCTTCCGAAGAGGAATTAACCCTCGAAAGATATTTTACATATCTTCCGAAGCAAAATTCCTCCAAGGATAATTTTCTTCTCGGAAGAGTTTTTAGTCTCGGAAGAAGCGATTGATTACATATCGGATCTACTTTCCAAGCTTATAAAACTCTACATTCAAAAAGCAATCTTTACTCTTGGAAGCTTCAATTTGCCTTCGGAAGTAGGAATCGCATTCGGAAGACAAATTACCTTCGGAAATTATTTATATTCGGAAGAGAGATTTTACTTTGTAACGGAGATCTCTTGGGCCCCACACTATAAAAAGCAAAGATTTTATTAATGATGTCAGATTATTTAACTTAACTAAAACCATACCGCCCCTGTCAAATCTCCCACTAAAACATCACATCATCTTATCCAAACTACCTCTACCGCCATTTCACCCTCTTTTAAATAATCCCGAATATTCACTTTCATCTTCTCACCTCATTTTTACTACCCTAAATGTTTCCTTCACTCAATTTACCCAAGCTCAAATTCATCCTCTTTCACATTTCACAAATGGCACTTAACCCTCAACCTAATCAAGTCGCACTTTTTGATTCCTCAAGAGATGTTGACTTCTCTGAAATCATCTCCTTTCTTACCCGGTCATCCTATTACACTACCCAAAGTGTTAATCCGACTGTGTATTCCATTCACATGGCTGAATTTTGGGATAATGGTCAGATTGAATCCCTAAATGGGATTCGTGTAATTCAATCGAGCATTTGTGGCCAAGAGTTGGTCATTACTGAGAAAATCATCAGGGAGCATCTTGAGCTTCATGATTAAGGTGCCCCCACAGAGTTCCCCATAGCAGATTTGGACAACAAGTACATACAAATAGGATATGGTGGAGACGTCAGCAGATCCACTGTCTACAAGTTCAACTTTTCTTACAACTGGAAGTTCATGCTGCATGTCATTCTTCACTGTTTGTCCAACAAATCATGGGGATGGGATCAAATCCCATATGAACTAGGGTGTCTAGTTCATGGAATGGTGAGAGGTCTTAGATTCAACTACTCAAGATTTGTGCTGACCAATCTTATGGGAAATCTCCAGAGGCACACATTCTTTATGTATCCTAAATTTCTCCAGCACATTATCAACTGTGAGCTGGATTAAAGTCAGCTTGTCTGTGTAGCTGCTTTAAGTGTCCCTCAAATGAGGCCAACCATCTTTAAGACTTTAAAGAAGGTATCCACTAACTTCACTGGAAGGTACACTTCTCTTCTTCCAGGTATGACTAAGCAAATAGCTCCTGGTGACATCCCTATTAACCCCATAGGTGATGAACCCACACCAACAACTGTACCCACACTGCCAACTCTGCCTTCTCACCCCATCACCATCACATACCAAAGACACACCAAATGAACCCCTTGTTCAATCTACTTTGATTGAACAAGCTCCTCTTGTTCAATCCAAAAAGACTAGAGTGGAACAATGGGCTCCCACTTAGTCTGAAGTCTCACCATCCTTCAAATTTGACCTCAATATGGGTCTTGAGTCTCCTTAGTCTCAAACCCATGAGCCTAAAACCCAAGCTGAAAGCCCTTAGGGTAAGTATCTATACTCTTCTAAGCAGCCAAAAAGGGACAACCCCATTATAGGCTCAATGGCTGTAGACATTGATCAAGGAACCGGGTCAGTAGGTTTAACGTCTTTATGTTTCACTGACCTTCTTTTCAAAATTGATGAAGAGATTACGTCCCTCCATGGCAATGAAGTTGATCTACAACACTCTCTCAAAGATCTACAGAGCCTAGAGAGACCTCTTATCTCAAGCCCCCATCAGCAAACCTTTACTGAGGTGAGTCCCATTGATGTGGAGGGGACTTATGTAGATTCAGCTGCCACTATAGAAGGTGCCTCAATGGACCTTATGGACAGTGGTAATATTTCTGAGACTGAATCTATGGCAACCATGCCTTTTGATGACTCTGAAAGAGACATCATTAAGCAAGGGAGACTAGGGTGCCAAGAAACCACATCTGGTGGTAAGGCTGAACATACTAGGTATGTTACCTCATCTCCCCATGATTATTCAAAAGAAGATGAGGGAAGAATGCATCTCATTAAAGACTTACTATCTAAAGTCTCAAATCTTGAATCCAAGGTTAGGACTTTAGAGGATAGGTCTGCCACTCAACAATTTTAGATTGACAATCTCAAGGCTCAACTAGCTTAGAAACAGATTGAGAAATTTGTTAGGCATGTACCTGTTCAGGTCTCCTTGACCTCTTCCTCTAGCTCATCTAGCTCTCAAGATGATGCTACCAAAAAGGGGAGAGTTTTCAGAGACGAACATCTTAGGAACCACTAAGCCAAACTTCAACTTCTAAATACTCGGCTCCCATTGCAACTACTTTTCCTGAGCCATCCCAAGTTTTACTGAAGATAGACCCAAGGATGCTCAAAGATCCCTATAGGTTCTTCTCTAAGTTCCTACTGAGATCCTCTCTAGATCAGCCAAACCCTGATGCAACTATGATGTACTTTGGAGCTGAAGAGCTTCAGAGGATTAGTGCACCTTCTATAACTGTGGAAGAAGTTGGTCCACCTAAGGTCCAAATGAAACCTGAGATTCAATTCGAAGGCGAAATAAGGATTATTGGCCTAATAACCGAAACAATTGGGATAGAAATTGCACTCCCTCATACTTCCGAAGCTGAAGTCAAAGCCTCAGAAGAACAAGTTGAGTCTTTCGAAGCTAAAATGAAAGCTGCGGAAGGACTGTTCTCCTTGTCCGAGGATCTAATCATCATAGATGCAATTCTAGAGCTGGCTTCTAAGGTGAATAGTGAGGACTTTCTTGATCAACCTCTAGCTCAAACACCTTCACTACCTCTCTCACAATCTGAATCCTCTCTCCAAGAACCACCAAAGTCAAGCACTTCAAAAAATGATAAAGGAAAGAAGAAAATGACTGCGAAAGAGCTTCAGGAAGAGGAGAGGATTGAAAAGCTTAAAAGAAAAGGCAAACTTCCAACTAGGAAGCTGTTAGCTGCTAGTTCCAAAGAAGTTGCACCAACCAGGAAGAAGTTAACAACAAGAAGAGGGTAGAAATCATTGATCAGCTTATCAAGCTTGGAGTTACCAATGAAGACATACTCCTGCTACCAGTAGAGGAGTTGGTGGAATTGGAAAAGGCTAGCAGGTTGTCGAATGAATAACAAAAGGAAGCAGCACGGTTGGCCTTAGAGAAAGAAAAAGAAAGAGAACAGATGGAAGTAGACATGCAGTTCAAGAGGGAAAGGATAGCTTTCCTAACCTCCAGAGGTTTCTCTCTTCAAGACATATCTCCACACAATGATGATACAATCCTATGGCTCTTCTACAAAGAGCAGGATCAGTTGGAGAAAGAGAGAAAGAAAACTAAAAGAGAGAAGTTAAGGGAGAAGAAGAAGAAAGAATAAGAAGCAAGGGTCACTGCCACGAAGAAGATAGGTAAGAAAGCCTGGATGAAACACTATCTCAGGGCTCACAGCTTTTCTGGCAGGCTGGTGGGACCCATGTCTGAAAAGACACTCCAACGAATTGTTAGTGAAATCAAGGCTGACATTTGTTTGGGAAAAAAGAAAGAGATGTACAGAAGGGTATAGGGGATGACCATCAAACCAACCAATTAACCCCAACCTTAACCAACACCCTCTCCATTCATCATCAAAACTGAACCCCTTACACCTAAACCTACACCATTATCCTTACCCACTTCCTTACCTCAACCACCTAAACTATCCATCCTTCAACCCAAAACAATCTCTAGAACCACTCCACCACAACCTTCCTAACCATCCCCTTATCCTTCCAAACATCTCTCCTTGGAAGAATTCAAGGCAATCAAGACAAAGCTCTCAAATTGCACAACATTGAGCAACATCTTTTGTGAATAAGACTCTGTCAAACTATCTTATTTTGATGGATCTTCATATTCCTTCATAAGAGATCAATTTCTTGACCTGCCCAGAGGAACACTAGACCATGCTGCTAAGCTTCTTGGTCTTAACTCTGACTCCTTAAATGATGAAGAAAAGAAGCTGAGAAGAAAGCTCGTGACTTTCCTAGACACAAAGAAAGGAGACAAGATTCCTAGTCAGCCTCTAGTTCCTAGAAAGAAAATCGTCCAGTGGAGGTTCGATGATGCCTCTCACAACTTTGTTGTGGAAAGAGGGAATGGTGAAAGCAACAGGCTGAATGCCTCATCTCTGTTACACTCTAGCAGATTTGACATTACTGATTTAGTAGAGAAACCATTCTCCAATCCCTCCAACTTCGAAACTGCTGCTCATATTAGAAGTCATCTCAGCAGTCTTCATCTTGCTGAGTTAACCACAAGAGCAAAGATTTAAGAGGAGTTGAAATTGAGAGAAAAGGAAGACAAGGAAAGATCAACCTCTAAAGGCATAGCCTTTCTACAGATGGTGTAAGATCCTGAATTGGAACCTATAGTTAGATGGGAGTATGACTACAACTCTCATCAACTAACTTTGTTCAGAGGGACCCAACAGAGGGTGCATATCATTCAGGGTGACAGACTGGAGCTCCCGTCAACTAATGATCTGTACAAACTTCTCAGCACCACATCTTGGAAGAACATAGAAACAGATAAATATCTACTTTCTCTAGTGTTGAAAGTTTTGAGAAGTAGGAATAAGTGATGTTTTGGCAGCATTAGCCTAGGGGGAGTTTGTTGAATCAAGAAGAAGGCTGGTGCAACCAAAACCAAATCACTTAGACAAATTTTGGTGCAACTTACAAAGGCTTCCGAAGCTAAGTATGGAACTTCCAAAGGAAGTAGAGTTCTTCCAAAGACAAAGTGAAAGATCAACTTCCGAAGACAAATTCTACTTTCAAAGTCAAAGAATTCACTTCCGAAGATCAAGTATAAGAAGAAAAGATTAGAAGACAACTTCTGAAGTATAAAGAAAAGAAGAAGTCCTCAAGCCTCGGAAGAAGTAGCATATTCTGAAGTATAAGTGGCTTCGGAAGAACTTGTTCTTCCGTAGCCAACTACCCTTCGGAAGACACTGCTATGAACTAGTGGACATAAGTATGGTGTCTCTGACACTCCGTTGTAGACCTCTGATATACTGCATGGCTCTTTTTCAAAATCCATGTAGTTGACCATACTTTATTCCACTATTTACCTTTAGTAGATTGCATAGTTGCCAACTTTAGTTGCTGACAAAAGGTACGTCATGGACATGTCATGTCTACCTTATCTTAGATAAGACATTATCTAAGATATCTTGAACTGTAGTTTTGTTGTATTTTCTTTAGTTAGAGGATTCCAGTTGGTATCATAGTATATTCGATTGTAGGTAGTATTATATATAGTTTCTCATTGTAACTCATGTCATATGCTTGTAAGAGTCTTGTAACACTTTGAGTTGAGAAGCAATATATGCAAGTACCTTGAAAACTATCCTTCTGTGTTCATTGTTACTTATTATATATTATCAACTCTTAGAGACTCTGTTTCATTCGAGTGTATTTTTAGTGAGTTTGAGAGAAAAACCAACTGTTTAGTGACATAAACCGATCTTGCAAGCATTCTAAGAAGGGTGATCATCCCTATGAGGAGATTAAAGTTGTTGGGATGACCAAGTTCAAGAGAAAGAACTTGATCAGAAAGAGCAAAAAAGAGGCAAGGAAAGCTTAGGAGATCAAGGCCACTTTTAGCTCTACACAGAAACAAGTCTTTGTCTCTGCAGGATTTAAAGTGCTTAAAACTGAGGACACAAATTAGAACTCCAACAACAAGAGTTCTAGTTCATGTCCAAGTCATCCCATCATCATGAAGAAGGCTGATAAGTTATGCACCACTGCTTAAAACTGATAGACACACAACCACTAGACTCGACAGCATCAACTCCACAAGGTGAATCTTCTAATCCTTTAGGGGGAGCACTTGATGTAAGCGATTCCTCCTCTGATGATGAAGAGATGGAGACTGAATAGGTGGACCAGGGAGAATAGGTTCCTACCAATGAAAGTACACAAGCATCAAATCCTGATGCCTCTAACATTATGGAACCTCATACTCCAATAGCTACAGATCCTAAACCTGAGTTTAACAATATGGAGAATAAGGTGGCTGTTCCAACAACTCCTGGATCACGCCTAAATGTTTATCATCTCTTGGACAATGTCATTGGGGATGTTAGATCGAGAGTACAAAGCCAAAATCAGCTATACGCAGTTCATTATGCCTCAGTAATGGAAAAAGGAATATCGTCACGATGGTGCATATCGATCTTTTGTGTCTCAATTTTAGCCAAAATATGTGAGTGTAGCCTTAAACGATGAAGCATGGGTTAGTGCAATGCAAGAAGAATTTCTACAGTTCAAGAAATTAGGAGTATGAACCCTTGTGGACAAACCAAAAGGTGCTAAGGTAATTGTTACTAAATGGGTTCTGAAATGCAAGAAAGATGACCAAGGGGTAATAATCAGGAATAAGGCCTGACTTGTAGTTCAAGGATTTTGACAAGTCAAAGGCATAGATTACAATGAAGTGTTTACACCAGTGGCAAGGATGGAAGCAATACGTATATTTCTTGCTTATGCATCCTACATGAAGATCAAAGTCTATCAACTAGATGTCAAGAGTGCATTCCTTCATGGTGAAATCTGTGAGACGGTGTATGTCAGACAAGTCGAAGGATTTGAGGATCCTTATCATTGGGACAAGGTGTACAAGCTGGATAAGGCTCTCTACAGGCTCCATCAAGCCCCTAGAGCATGGTATGAGAAACTCTCAACTCATCTGGTGAAACACAGTTTTTGCAGGGGAGTTATTGACTGTACATTGTTCATTAATGAAAAAGATGGCGACTTACTGCTGGTACAGATTTATGTTGATGACATAATATTCGGTTACAAAAACGAAGAGTTATGTTAAGAATTTGAATTTGTAATGAAAGCAGAATTTGAGATGAGTGCCATGGGGGAGATGAAGTTCTTTCTTGGGTTACAGGTGGATCAGACACCAAAGGGAATATTTCTAATCAGACCAAGTATGTCGGCAATATCCTTAGTCGGTTCGATATGGAGAATGCTTCTGTAGCTAGAACTCCACTTGCCACAAACCATGACATGGCACCCGACGAAAATGGTGATCAGGTTAATGCCACCATGTACAGAGGAATGATTTGATCTCTCATGTACCTCACAGTCTCACGACCTGATATCATGTACACAATGTGTCTTTGTTCCAGATATAAGGCGAAACCAAAAGTCAACCATCACATAGGCGTCAAAAGGATTTTTCATTTTCTGAATGGTACTCCAACACTCGGGTTGTGGTATCCTCATGACGATGACTTTGAGCTTACAACGTATAGTGACTCGGATTATGGCGGTTGCAAAATGAATTACAAGTCAACATCAGTAGGATCTTAGTTCTTTGGGAGACGGTTAGTCACCTTGCAGTGTAAGCAGCAGACCACCGTTGCTCTGTCAACATGTGAAGCTGAATATATTGCTGCTGCTAGTTGCTGTTCACAAATAATTTGGATTCAACAGCAAATGCGCGACTACGGTTTGCAATTTTCTAACACTCCTATTTATATTGATATTTATGTTATCACTTCATACATGGTTGTTTTGAAAAGCACTTAATCGATGTGGTTAAAATAAATACGGAATTTCAACGCGGCGACCTCTACACTAAAGCGTTTGATAAACCTAGGCTTTTTTATCTATTAGAGGTCAATGACGTGAAAAAGAAAAGTGATGTGATTCCCGAAGACGAGAGTTCATAGTCCAACTAGTGTAGTTAATTTTATTTTATTTATTTTTATTTATTTTTTGTATGTTAAAAATCTAAAAACACAAAAAGATTTTCGGTTTTAGAATTTTAGGGGGAGAATAGGTTAATTTAGTATTAAATTCGTGCAGTATTTAACTACATAAAAAAGAAAAAAAATGAGGGAGGATGGCAGCTTAGCTAAAAGGAATGAAATCAAATCCCTGTGATTCTGATTCAACGTTTATGGAAAATGATAGTACACAGGGAACAGATCGTTGGGACTTTAAAAGATTTTAAATGATAAAGATGCAAAATTCAAGGTATAAGTCTGAGAAGTCTAAGCAAAATAAAAGGAAAAATGACAGTAAAACTAGTATGCTACTAAGGTAACAAAGAGAAAGTAGACCTAGAGGTTGCTAGTTCATTATATGATGTGTCGGTAGATTCAACACAATAGATGAGTAGACCTCATTGGTGGTTTAAAATTCAAACTAAGTTGTTCAACTTGCTATGGGTTCTCATCTTATCCCTGGTTAACACAATCAA